>JAJJKW010001630.1:0-51577 GCA_023805745.1 Isotricha sp. YL-2021b | reverse complement strand
CCTCCGTATTCAAGAGGTTGTGGTTATGAAGTAACATCAACAAAAGATTTTGACCACGAGCGTTTAAGAGAGGTTTTAGGAGCGGTCAAAGGTCGTTTTCTATTGTCTTATGATGACTCACCTAAAATCAGAGAATTATACAAAGGTTTTGAAATGATTGAAGTCGAAAGATTAAACGGAATCAATAACAGAGAGGGAGTTGAAAACCGAAACAAAATGTTCAAAGAGTTGTTGATTGCAAATTATCCAATTAAGGAATTATATGAGCGACAAGCCGATTGAAATTGAATTTGATAATAAAGATGTTCATGAAAAACTCCTTAATCTTGCAAAAAGGACAGAAAACCTGCGACCGTTAATGAAAAACATCGCAGGTATTTTCTCGTATTCAACTGAAGAGAATTTTAAAGAAGAGGGAAGACCTAACAAATGGGTTGACTTGGCAGAATCAACAAAAAAACAGAGAACTAAAAAAAGAAAGTGGCCGGGACAAATTTTACAAGTTGAAGGCAAACTTGCCGCATCAATCAATACTTATTATGACAATGATTCTGCTGTAATCGGATCAAATTTAGAGTATGCGGCAATTCATCAACTCGGAGGTCAAGCCGGCAGAAACAAATCTGTTGAAATTCCTGCAAGACCATATTTATTCTTGACAAATGGTGATTATGATGAGATTTTACACAATATTGAAAACTATTTTAGCGATTCACAATAATTAAGATTTTGTTAATTTTCTCATGTTTAATATAATCCTCATGTATAGTATAAATGTGAGCTTTATATTTAGCCACGCCGACAATTGAATATTTTTTATAACTATCTTTTGAATATTGTTTCCTAATAATATGTGTATCAATAATTACAATTAAATTTACTCTCGAACAAGCCGAATTGTTCATCCCCAGACTTGGTTAACTGAATAATTGCCGGAGGTGTGTGTTGGTTTTTGCCATAGACACTATTGTAGTGATGGTCTGCATTATAATTGGCAATACAAATTTGCGACAACATAAGTGTTCGCAAGAAAGGAATTTTAATGCTTTTTTTAAACAAATTAATCAAGGGGATCAAAGACGATCCATCCCTTTTCAAAAATCCGAATATTGGTTTTGTTTTAGGATTAACAAAATCGCAAATTACAAATTTAAAAAGATTTGCAATTAAGAATGAGTATATTACTCAAAACAAACAAAATTATTTCTTAACAGATAAAGGGGAATTATTATTAAGAAATAATCCAATTCAAAATTGGCGATGTGACAAATACCCTAAAAGACCTGACTTAAATCTTGAATATCTAAAGGAAGAAAAGACACCTGCAACGGTAACAAAAGCCATCAGAAATTTAGCAAGGCATTTATTAGATGGTGAGTCATTAAAAGAATATTCAATGGAAAAGTTTATTCAAGAAGAACTTTTAAATAAGAATTCTAAATTTAAGGAACTTACTGAAGAATTAGAAAATAATCTTTCGCAAAATAAAAGAATAAATCTTGGGGAGATATTTAATATATTTTCTAATTATGGACTCACAAAATCAATAATAAATATCCTTCTCTTGGATGTATTGGCGAGAAATAAAGACACGCTCGCCATTTATGAAAAATATCAGTTTACCTTAATAATAAATCAACTTTTGTTCGATAAAATGATGTTTGCACCTCAAAACTTTGAATTACAAAAAACTGTATTCAATGAAACATCCGTATTAACCGATATTTCAGACTTGATATTGCCGTATAAATCGGGAAATATTTTAGAAATTACAAAGGGAATAGTCTATTTCATAAGAGGTCTTGATAAATACACTCTACAAACACAAAATTTATCAAGAACAGCAATAAAATTTAGAAACGCTGTCATAAATGCAAAAGATCCAATTAATTTATTAACAATAGATATTCCACGCATTATTCAGGGTAGAAAATTAAAAGACTGCGATAAACAATTTGTAAGCACCTTTGAAAAAACGCTCTTTGAATTAAAGTTTGCATCTGAAAATATGATAAAAGCAATTAACCAATTTACATTGGACTCTTTCAATGCCGCCGATCGGCAGGAATTAACTGATAGATTTAAAAAGATAGAAGAATTTATTGGTGCAAAAGAATTAAAAACATTATATTCAAATGTCACAAATACTGATGTGTCCGATAATTTTTGGATCGAACGTATTGCGACATATGTAAACAAGTCTCGTGTTCCAAAAGATTGGACAGATGAAGATGTTGCTGATTACAAAGTAAAGATTAAGGAATTATCATTAAGATTTTATGTTTTGGAAGCAACGGTCGGCTCTTCATCTAACACCATAACTGCAAATTTTCATTCGGTATTGGCAGATTTCTTAAAACTCTCCAAGCCGGAACAGTTTATTATGTTACGAAAAGTGGTCAATAATTAAGGAACAGGAGGAGATTATGAGCGAAAAAGAATACCATATTTTGAGCTTATCAGGCGGTAAAGATTCAACGGCTCTCGCTTTTTATATAAAAGAAAATATGCCCGAAATACATGAAAAAATTGAATATATTTTCTGCGATACCGAATGCGAATTGCCTGAAACTTACGATTATTTAAATAAAATAGAGCTTTTTTTAGGTAAAAAAATTAAGAGAATCAAACCGTATAAAAACTTTGAATATCTAATGGCAATGTATAATTATTTTCCATCACCAATTAAAAGATGGTGTACGATAGAAATGAAAACAAAGCCCTTCAGAAAATATGTATATGATATGTTTAAAGAACGAGGCGAAGGTGTGATTCATTTATATATTGGAATAAGAGCAGACGAGCCACAAAGAGCAGCACATGGTAAATATGGTGATGGTTATATTCAAGAGGAATATCCTTTTGTTGACAATGGCATTACACATTCTGATGTTATTGAAATATTAGAAAATGCCGGAGTTGGTTTACCTGCATATTATTCATGGTCAAAAAGATCAGGGTGTTATTTTTGCCCATTCCAAAGCAAAAACACTTGGCTAAACTTATATGAAAATCATCCTGATTTGTTTATGAAAGCCAAAGCATTTGAAGATGCAAAAAATCCTGAAGGTTGCGAATTCAAGGCAGTCGGTTGGAATCTTGATATGCTATTAAAAGATATGATTAAACCTGAAAATGCGAAAAAAATTCGAGAAGACCACGAAGCAAAGCAAAAAAGGAAAAAAGAAGCATCGCCACGCAAACTAATCAATATGTTTGCTGATGAGCCAATGTTTGATGAAGATGACTGTGGCGAAAACCAATGCCTATTCTGCCATATATAAAATTAACGAATAGAATTCCACAATTCTAAAAAGTGAGCTTTATAAGCAGAGGTGAGTCCCGGTGCGTTTTTAATAATTAAGCAGTTTTCATCATTTACGGATTCACCCTGCTTGGTAAAGTTCATTGATCCGATTACAAGAGTATCATCATCAATAATCATTGATTTCATGTGCATTTTACCTGACCAATGCTCAACTTTTAATTCAACTCCATTGTTTTTAATATAACCTATATTTGCATATTTGCTTCCGGCACAAGTTTCATCCATAATAATTTTTACATCAACACCCCTGTTTTTAGCGTTAATTAATTCATCAACCATATCTTTTCTTGTTAAATAAAATGCCGGCACATAAATATATTTTTTAGCACCTTTGATTAAAGGAATCACTTGCGTTGTTCCTGCTTTGTTTGCAGGAGAGAAGTAAACAGATACATTCATATTCCCTAATTTAATATGTTCATTATTTTTAACAGCAGATTTATCATTATGAAATTTGCCATTAAACATCTGCTCAAACTCTTGTTCAAATATATCGGCTATTTTTTCATCATTAATTAGTAATGCAACATTAGAATTAAATCCTGTCAAACAAGTGTTGCTTATATTCGTTGATCCTGTAAAGACAATTCTTTTATCAAAAATAAAGAACTTATCATGCATAATCGCTTTATTTGGAAATACATAATGAGAAGTTCTTCCCTCTTCTTTTTTTTGTTCTTGCCAATCTGTTCTGTATTGTGGCAAAACCTTCATTAATCTTTCTGTATCACTATAAATATTGTCCCCTTTTTCTGTAATATCAGTAACCCAACGGATTTTTATTCCTCTTTTTTGAGCTTGTTCAAGAGCATTAAAAACCTCATCCTGTTCTCTAATTCCATATATAGCAAAATCAATACTAATTTTTGCGTGATTTATGTTATATACAAGCATTTTACAAGCATTTGTAGTGCATCTATTTTCAGGCTCTTTCTGCACTAATGGACTTAAAAAGAATATTTGAACATTGTTTTCTTGTGCATTTGCAGGATAGAGTGTCGTTTGTGATTCAATAATATCTTGTTTAGTTTCAACTGAATGACAGCAACATGCCGGAGACTCTGTTTTATTTATATCACTTCTTTTAATTAATTCAGGTTGTTTTGTTTTCCAAGCATTTTCACAATTTATTTCGTGAAACAAACCTTTCTTTTTGTTAAGAACAACAATATCTAAATTTTTAGTTTTTTCTGCATTTTTAACTATTTTATCGGTGTTCAAATGGGGTTTTAATTGCTTTTTAATGTTTGAATAAGGGTAAATATATGCATAGCCGGTCTTTAAAATTTCTTCTTCGTATGATTTGCACTTACCTTTTTTATTGCAATTGTAATAAATAGAAACAAGCTCTCTGCCGTAATAATCGTGATCGCTTCTCCCTGAATATTCAACCTTTACATCTTTATTTAAAAGATTATCTTCTGCAAACTTTTTCCCTAAATATCCAAGTTTTAGAGCTTGTTCGGTAGTGATATTAAATTTTTCAGCTTGTTTCTTTAATATCTTGCTATTTTTTGTTTCAAAAGTATCAATACCATTCAAACGGACTCTTTCATTAGAATCCGCAACTCCATTGGAATTAAAATCGACAATAAGCGTGTCCCCGTCTAACACCTTAAGAACTTTATAATAAGTTGCTTGGGCAGATAACGGACAGACCATAAATAATAAAATTAGTAGTATGCCGATTATCGATTTTTTCACACTTTTATATTACCTTAAATATTTTATTTGAGGAGCTTTAATTATTCATTATTCCTTAAATAAGTAATTTCAAATCTCTTGCAAGGTCTGTATTTTTGAACTCTTGTTGTAAATTGAAAAGCATCTTTTCTTTCGCAATTTTGATAAATATCCAAGCCACGATCCAACAAAACTTTCCAACCATTATCGGTTGTTATACTTCTTGCGTGAATTGTCGCATCATATTTAAAACTAAATTCAATTCCCATTTGAAAACAAGATTCTCTTATGGTTTCAAGATTTTCATTTTGTGATTGTTCATTAAATTCATCAACTGAAGTTATTAAATCAACTTGAACCACCTCTGTTTCAGGTTTATATTTTTCTATAACCTCAAGAAGTTCCATCAAATTTAAAGTTTGGAAGAAATTACGAATATATGGATCGATTATTTCAATGTGTTTCGCACTTTTGAATATTGGTGCAAATAGTTTTTCATACGTCACGCCGCATTGATTTTCTTCTATTACAAAATGTTTTTCTTTAAATTCTTCTGCCTGTTTTTTAGGTTCAGCACTAATTTTAGTATCCGTTACTTCATCTTTTTCTTCTTGAAGTTCTAAGGTTTCAGGTGAATCTGTATATTCATCATTAGATTTACCATAGTATAAATTAGGATACTGCAATTCCTCTGTTGTTTTTACTTTTATTGTCTCGCCTGATTTATTTTCAAATTCAAAATCAACTTCAGGGAATGTTGTGTCAATTCTCATTATTTGATCTTTAACACGTTTTCTGCCTTCTATTGCAAACTTGAGTATTTCTGCAATTTCATCCTCTGTTGCATTTTTGTCAGGGAAGATAATTTTCATAAGCCCGGAGAATGTTTTTGTTACACCGTCTCTATCTCTTTCTGAAAGAGTACTTGATAGAGTGAAATAATTTTTATATTCGTTAGAGTAATCATAATCACGCAAAGATTTTAGTGCTTCTGAATAATAATCTACAATAAAGCCATAATCTTTTGTAAATAATTCTCCACGAGTTATATCAACTTCCCATCCCGGCAGATAAAACCATAATCTATCTAAAAATGCAGATTTTTTATATGCCGGAGGAATATCATCAAATAATGTGGCATTTTTCAACATATAAGGAACATTATGAGATGTATTCCCAACAAAACTCATTGATGCTTCCGCACTTAATTTTCCTGTTCCACGAGAGAACGTTTTGTTTGCCATATAGTTTTGCATAATATCAACAAAAGCATCATCAATCTTTTTCTTTTTGCCTGCAAATTCATCAAAGGCAATATTATCCCAATAACCAACAAGACCTATATCGTGCTTTCTTGAATTATTTACAAATAATTTAGCGGCAGAAACTTCACTACCCGAAATCAATGTTCCATGTGGTGAAAAATCTGTATAAATATGAGTTTTACCCGTTCCTTTCGGACCGAGTTCAATAAAGTTATAATTACGTTCACAGTATGGAATTAAACGAACGAGTTGTAACATTTTCTTTCTTTTACTTAAAAATTCAGGATTAAAACCAATACTCCTGATTAATAAATCAATCCATTCATCTGTTGTAAACTCTGCTCTTTTTGCTTTAAAATCCTCAAAATCAAACTGTGCCAATTGAATAGGTTTTATACTCACGATATTATATGGTGTTTCTTTTGCCTCATCGCTGTAGTTCCATTCCAAATCGACAAGACACCATACTTCTGTACTTAATAATCTTGGGAATTTTTTATAAGCTGTTGTCGGATCAACAAAAACTTTATTTATTCCGAGATTAGAAAATGATGCAAGATATCTGTCATTTTTCTCATCGAGTTCAACACTAACTTGATCGATAACTTTAAATCTTCCCTGTTCTTTAATTTTTGCTTTTATGTAGCCGGCTTTATTTCTATGAACATAGTGCTTTGCAAGAATATTTTTAACGGATTCTATTCCTGCCGCAATTGTGTCTTCATCACTTGTAGCACAATATTGTCCTAATAAATACTCTAATACATAAGAGGGGACAATCGCATTTCCTTTGACCTCTTTAACTAAGTCTTTTCTTACGACACAGCCTGCAAAAACTTTATTTATTTTGTCATCAAGTGTAGTGCTTTCCATTTATAGTCTCCTTTTAATCAAAATCCGTTGTGAATGTTTTTTGAATTTTATATGTTACCGACCTATATTCCTTATATTGAGTTGAACCTGAAATCTTTTCTTCGAGTTTCAGTTTAACTTCTTGTCCGTTTGATTTATCAGCTTTTTTAGTTAAATATACAACAATTACGGTTTCCCTGTCTCTTGGAGTATCGCTTGTGTACTCAAATGTTACCTCCTGAACGTTTGAAATCAACTCGTCATCTTTGTTGTAAATACCTATGCGAAGAGTTCTCGGTTGTAATTTATCATTAATAGCATTTTCTTGATAGAATTTAACCGCTATTTGGTTTGATGAAATTATACTGCTTCCTTTTAAAACAGATACATCAACATTGTCTGTATCGCTTTCTCGTTTTTTATTGATTTGTATTACAGGAATTATAATCTCCTGCAACGATAAACCACCATGAACATATTTGCCGTTTGATTTTTGTTTTCTTAATCTGTTAATAGATTTTGCAAATTGGAATTCGTAATCACAAGCTAATCCGATGTCTTTTGAATTGTATTTTTTAAGGCTCGGACTATCTTTTAAGTTTCTGCCTATAACAAAACGCACATCATCATATAAAATATCACCTTCAGGTTTTACGGATAAGAAATCTGTATCCTCAAGTTTTTTATTCTGATAAATAAACCCATGGTCAGATGTAATTATCATATTGTTTATGTTTGCATTTGCCATTTTTTTAACTATTTTGATTAATTCGGATATAGTTTCTTTTACTTTATTAAACACTTTGCTTTCGTCTGTATGTCCATTTTTATCTATAATATCCTGATAAATGTAAATGACATTATTTTCTTTGACAATTGAGCGAAGTTCATCGCTTGTTTTTGAAAGAACATCATTAGCCAATAATGCAGTCATTTTATCTGAATATTTTTGCAGGATTTTAATTCTGTTCTCTTTGCCCATAGAACTAATTCCGTCAACATACACAGGAGCGTTTTCATTAATCTTTAATTTTAATTCTTCGTTTGGTAAAAGTGCCGCCATTCCTAACTGTGTATAGCTTGGAAGCAATGTAATTGCGTGTTCAACTTTTGCGGAGAATTTATCTTCTTGCCTGATTAAAGTTGAAAGTTCATCACCTATTTCATAGCGAAGAGCATCTGAAATAATTACACAGATATTTTTATCCTTTTTCAAATACGATTCAACATAAGTATTAAAGAATTTTCTTTGTTGAATACTTTGCGGAAAATCCCATACATTTGTTTTATCGATTTGTTCTTGCCAATTATCATTTAATGCAAGCAAATATTTATTTGAATAATATTTTTCAATAATTGATGTGAGTTCAGATAGGTTTGAAACCTGATTTGAATTATTTAAATTAAATATGTAGTTTCGATAATATTGGTCTATCTTAAACCAGTTTGTTGTATATTTTCTAATTCCGTCTGCCACGCTATCAATTTGGAACACCTTATCATTCAGGCTATTTAAAAATAATGATGCATAATATAGAGCTTTATATGTATTCTCTATTAACGAATTTTTGAACCATCTTTTTTGTTTGCGGTTGCTTATAATAGTTAAACATTCGTCTTGTTGGATTGTCATATTTTCAATATCTTGTATCAATCCATGAATTATTTTTATATCAACACATTTATAAGTATCACATTTTATGACCGTTTTATAATCTCGTTTTTCTAAATCGTTTCTAACTTCTAAAATTTCAGCCACTTCATCAGAGATTTTTTCAAATGCATCGCTGTAATTTCTGCTGTCTTTCCATTCTCCAAATAGTGAAAGTGCATCGTTGTTTAGCTTTTCATCATCATTTAAAATCATTCCGAGTTCAGTTTTATATGCGACATTAAATAATTTCAATATAAAATCTTTTATGCTCGGTTCGGTTGACTGATAACCATATTTTATTTGCATTCTTTGGAATAAGAATTTATCAAGATTACATCTTTTTATTAAATTGATTCCATCATCTTTTTTATCAGAATACTCATCAAATAAGCACTTTAAAATAGACTCTAATGTTGATTCAGGAGCTTTTACACAAACTGCAAGCATTTTTGTTTTTATTTTTGTGCTTGTTTCTTCTTTTGTTTCGATTAGTTTTTTTAGATCTTCCAAGCGTTTTTTATTTTTGAAAAACTCTGCGTGGTCTTGTGTTACAGAAGAAAATTCATAACCCAAATTAAGTTCTGCAAGACAAAGAGAGGATTGCTCCGCACGAAATTCAGCATTTGAAAGTAAAACATCGAGTAACCAATTTTGTGTGTTTTCAGGTTTTGGAGCCGGCTGATAAATTAAGAATTTTTGTTTTGGTTCTTCTCTTAAAAT
Source organism: Isotricha sp. YL-2021b (assembly GCA_023805745.1). Taxonomy (NCBI): domain Eukaryota; phylum Ciliophora; class Litostomatea; order Vestibuliferida; family Isotrichidae; genus Isotricha; species Isotricha sp. YL-2021b. The sequence continues at coordinate 42,075 of JAJJKW010001630.1, read as the reverse complement.
ACGATATTTAACTGCAAACTCATTATTTTCAAGAACAATTTTTACTACATTTTGAAGTTCTAATTCATCAAAAATTGAGCGGAATTCTGCTTTATCATCGTACCAAAATACGATTCTTTTTTCTTCAAAATATGCTTTTATCGATTGTTCAATTCTATCTTTCATTATGCCTTTAAACCTATATTTTTAAGTGCTTTTCCAAACTTCAAATAATTAACCTTAACTCCGTCATCAAGATCGATTTCTTTTCTCTCAGTTGCAAGCGGATAAATTACATCTCTTTCATAATCTTTAACTTCGCTTACAATTTTTTGAGCCGTTTCGATTTCCTTTTGTGCCTTTGATTTATCTCTATCAGATGCTCCGCTTGTTAATATATGCTTGTTGTTATTAATTGATTGTTCAAGTTTACCCTCGTATTCTCTTAAATAATTATTCAAGATTCTATTTACTGTATCTTTATTGTATCTGTGAAGATAAATCAAAGCATTAAAGTTGCCGTTCTTTGATGAGAATAACCAATAAATAGGTCGTTTTTGATATAGTTTAACGTGATCGTTATAGAAATCTTTTAAGAAATAATTTCTAATTGTATCATCAGCCGTTTCATTTGTCTTTTTACCTAAAACGGATGCGATATAATCCATATTCTCTTCGTAGTATGTTTCACCAAATGCAACTTTGAGGAATTTCTTAAATCTTTCTGTTATATCATCAGAGAAGTAATGTTCGGATAAAATCGGAATAATTCCGTCATCATCCGCTTCAAATGATTTGTAATTATTTTTATTAAACTCACCGCCTGCAAAAACAAGACCTTCTTTATCAAGCGAATATCTACCGAACATACAGCCAACTGCATAAGAGAGCAGAGATTTGATTTCTCTTTTTTCATCAGCTAAAGCGACTGTTATATCTTTATCATCAACTTTATTATCCATTTCATCCTGTAAACCATATATTTCTATAAATAAACGATTCAATTCTTCTTCATTCGCTTTTAATTTATTGAATTGTGACTCTTTGTAGTTTTTCCACATTTCAAAAGCATTCTGAATTTTTACATTAATTGGCGTTCCTTTTTCGTATAGCAAATTAATTTCTTTTTTGCCAAGATTAACAGGATCTGCAACAGCAAAATCACCCATACCGCTATTAATAGATATACCAAATTTAAGAAGAGGGTGTTTTATAAAGTCCCATGAGGTTTCAAAACTGTCCCAATCGTCTTTCACAATTTGACAGCACTCTTCTGACATTAAATTTATTGAACTTAATACTTCAGAATTTTTAGGTAATATTATTGGTATTCGTTTTAAATCACCAACTTGAGTACTTTGTGTCGGATTTAAAGAATCAATATATTTAGGAGTCAATTTGCTATTTAACAAAGATAATACGTAATGATAGTATTGTGCATTAGGAAATCCACATGATCCTTTTACATCAAATACAAAACCTTTTTCGCAATATCTTGCTGCAAACTTTCTTCCTGAAATATCAGACCAAGTAATACATTTTTTACAATAATATTGTTTAGATGGTAAGTGATTCCCTTGTTTACTTAGTAATTCATAATTGAATTTATCAAATTTTATAACATAATCATTATTACCATACCATTTTACAAGTTTTCCGCCTTTATTATAAGGTAAATATTTTTGATTAGAATCATGAAAATCTTGAACAGTTGTATAATTAAATCCTATTTTTTTATAATTTACTTCATTCCAAAACCGTAAGAAAGTATCATTATCACCAGTTGCAAGTCCTTGTTTGGGGTTACCGTATGTTTCAAAATTTTTATCAGATTTAAAAGTATCCCTCATTTTAACTGATAACCAATATGCTATTGGCGTTGCTTGTATATCGTAGAAATATTCATTTTTAGAAATATATTGATACTTTGAATTAAAAATATTGTATTGCTTATCTTCGCAAGAATAATCTAATAGTCTCACAAATAGAGAATTAAAATTTGGTATAAAACCTTTTTTAATAACATAAGTTGCAACTTGAACAACTTCACCGTTAATTTCAGGAAATGCATCAGTACCCAAATGCAACATGCTTATATAGTTAGAATTTTCTAATAGAATTTTTCTTAATTCTTTATAGTCATCAGTAAACATATATGAATGTTGCGTAATCATTGCGACTAAATTATTAACTTTGGCAAATTTAATACATTTTTCGATGAAAACAGCATATAAATCAGATTTTGAATTAATATAATTCTTATCAACATAATTCTTTAAATTAGAATTCATCCCTTTTCTTGAACCCATATAAGGAGGGTTACAAATGACGTTATCATATTGCTGTTGCATTATTTTTGCTTGTTTAATGCTGTATCTCAATCGACCTTTGATTATAGGTGTGTACATTGACATTTGACCGCTCTGATTGAAATAATTTATTCTTTCATTCCAAAAATCAAAGTCAAAATCACGAACATCAATTATTGAGCCGTATTCTTTTGCATCTTTGAAAGTATCTTGCAAAAGTTTAATTTGTTCTCTTGCGTGATTTTCATCACTCACACCTTTCATAAGTTCTTGAGCAACTAAATTATCGAGCCAATTTGTGTCTTTTATTGAACAAATATTTAGTTCAGAAACCTTATTAAATATATTCCTATCATACTCACGAGCTTTCATCATAACTGCAAATTGAGAAAGTTGTGCCGCTCTATCGCATATATCCAAGCCATAAAGATTATTCTTTAAAATCATTTCAGGGATTTCATTTTCTTGCCAACCCTGTGATTTATAAATTTCAAATAAAACAGAAAATGCAACAACCAAAATATGTCCTGATCCGCATGCCGGATCTAACACCTTAATATCCTGTGGTTTAAGATTTTTATTTTTTAATTCTTCAAGTTTTTGTTTGACATCATCATCTTGCTTTGCTGATTCAAGATAATACTTGAATTTTGATTGTAAATTGCTATCAGGGTGAGATTCTAACCATAATTTTCCGACAGAATTTTCAACCATATATTTTACAATCCATTTAGGAGTAAATATTTGAGTTGCCGCAGGAACGTTTTCTTTTGATATTTTTTTACCTTTTTTTAGGTCTGCAAAAACTTCATCTTTCTTTTCTGAAATGTAATATTGATAAAGCCAACCGATAACCTCAACATCTTTGCAAGTTTCTTTGTCTAAAACTGCAACTGTTTGAGATAAAACAGAATTCATTGATAATAAATCATCCGGCATCAATAATTCCGTATAATCATTAATCCTCTCAAACATAAAAGGTAATTGTTTGTTTAAGAAATTACAATATGAAACAAGCAAAAGTTTATAAGCATCATCCTGTGAAGTGTTTAATAGTTTATTAATCTGCTCTTTATTTTTTGCATCTACAACAGAATCATCATAATATCCCATCTTGGCTTCTGCTAATATTTCAGGTTGAGTCTGACCTTCAACAGGGGAAACTATTCCGATTTTATTGTAATGGTTTGCATCCATAAATCTTAAAGCACAAAAACGGTTAAACCAAGTATATGCGACTTTTTCAATAACTTGGTCTTTGCCTATTTCATTTATTAAACCCTCAAGAGCGGAGACAGCGGATTTGGATTCTCTTCTTGCAAGACTATCCTCCGCTAAAACAACGCCGAGTTTTGCCTCAACCGTTCCCATTAAAGATTTTCTTGCTTCTTGTGCGAATTTTTTTAATTGTGCTGTATCCATTTATGCTCCACTATATTCTTATGCTGTTTCCATTCTTAATTTGTTCCGCCATAGCTGACCTTAAAGAATTGATATAATCGTTTAATTCTTCTTCATTTGTAATTACGGATTTGTTATAATTTGCCCTTATTGAATTTGAAGATATTACTTTTGGCTCAGGTTTCTTTTCAACTGCAACACTATCATTAGCATTATTTGATTCTGTTACTTCAGGTTTTGGTGTTGTGAGTTCTATAACTTGTGCAATTAAATTATTTAATTTGCTATCCTCAAATCTTTCAACAGTATCTTTTATAACTGCAATAACATTTACATTTGAAATATCACTTGCACAGGAATCAAATTCAGCATTAAATCTTGATTTATCATCATCATTTAATTTTGAATACTGTTCCATTGATTGAAGTTTAATTCTTTGTTCATTTATTCTCGCTATTGCATTTTCTTTAGCCTCATTTAGTTTGCTATCGATTAAATGTTTTACATTCTCAACAGCACTTCTTAAATCCTGAATAACAGTTCCTTTATAACAATTATCGCTATTTAAAAGTTCTTTTATTTTGTTAACTTCATTATCAGCGATATAACCAAAGTTAGGTGCTTGAGACTGCAATAATTCTTTTGTTGATTTATAAAGATTTCTTCCGGCACCATCCATAAAACTGCTTATAGGTTTAATATAAGAGTTTCTTAATTCAATAAGTTCATCGGATTTATCTCTAAAATCAGTTAAATACCAATTATATGCTTTTCCGCAACATTCAGAAAGTTTTTTATCAACATCTTCTAAAACTTTAATAAACGGATAATCGCTTTGTTGTGCAAGTAAAATTTTAACTTTTTCCTGTTCTTCTTTTATTAAGTCAGCAACATTCAAAGCCAAAGTTTTAGCATCCCAATCTCCGGCAGGCTCTTCTTTGAATTCTCCCCAAAAATCTTTTAAATTTCTTATTTGAGATGGAGAGAAATCTAATTGCGGTGTAAGAATAATGTTATTTTGTCTTGCTGTTGCAATTAGTGCCGCATTTATTTCGTTGTCGTTTAAGATGTTTGAATCTTCTCTCAATTCAATTTTTCGTCTTGAACATAGTTTTGCTATATTACATAAAATTGCAGGGTAAGACCAACCGTAAGGTTTGATTTGAAATTTATCGATAGCTTTTTTAATTGTTACTCTTAAACCGCCATCGGTTTCTCGTTTGATATAAGATAAAATCTCTTGTTCAACTTCGCTTAATCCCTGATCGAGTAAAAGTTGTTGCTTATTACTTAAAATATACTTGATATCATCTTCTTTGTATTGATTATCGCCAAGCATTTTAAGATTTACATAAACACTCGATATTAATTGATTAAATCCCTGAATTAATTTTCCTTTTGGTTCTTCACCGCTGATTTCAACTTCAGAACCGTTAATATAGAATTTTGCGTGTCCGACAAGTTCTCTGATTCTTATCTTTAATTGCTGTAATCTTTCTCTGTTTTGTGCCGCTTTATTTGCAAGAATATTCTTAACAGATTCAGAAATATGCATATTTTGATTTTCATTTATGTATTTATAAGTTTGCTTATATAAAACCAAATCTTTATGCAGTTTATAATTTTCTCCCAAGAATACAATTAAATCATTAGGATTTTGCATTGAGAATGCTTTAATTCTTGTTTCGTCAAATAATTCTCTGTCATCATTTAACGGACTAATTATATGAATTGCCAATTCTTTTTCCTGTGAAAATCCTTTACCGTCTAATTTCCTCGTAAACGGATAATCTTGCCCTGTTTCAGCATATCTGATTTTATTATTTCCTATTAAATCATCAAATATAAGTTGTTGCAGTTCGTGTTTAATATCATCTCTGTCGATATCCATATTCTTGATTTCGGTTTCAATATCTTGTTCTTTGCTTGTCAGAAATTCATATAAATCACCCGTTCTTTGAATATAGGATTCCTGTTCTAATATATTAAGAGCTTCTTGTACTTGTTCGTTTAATTTTTGAATATTGTCATCAAAGTTTGAATACATCAAAATAGCAACATTTCTGACCGTACTCTTAAACTCTTTTACATATTTAACCAAGAATAAGGCTTTTAAGACTCTTATAGCAAATGGGTTAGATAAATTATTAATTGCTTTAATAATCGGATTTTTAATGCTTGTTTTTAATGATTGTTCTATGCCATCATACATCTGATCAAATGTAGCAAGTTCACCAAGTTTTTTAGAACTTACATTTATAGCAACTTGTTGGAACACTCCGAGCATTGATCTTTCACCAACGGAACTATATCTGCCTTCAAATGCATCGTGCTTTGATAAATTTTGAATAGCAGATTGAAATAATGTAAATTGATATGGAATAAACGGATAACTATCAATAAAATGTTGTTCGTTTTCAAAGTTTTTGTAGGTTTGGCTTCCGTCTGCAAAATCAAAAAGAGTTCTAAAATTATCATGTTCTTTATTATAAAGAACTGCAAGTTCTTGCTCTGCTTCTTCGTTCTTTTTCAGTAATCTTTTTTGAATTACTTCCGAAACATTCGCACTTGTAAGATTCATTCTAATTTTAAAGCGGTCTTGAATTTTAGTGTAATCATCTGTGGACATTTTATTTTCCATTTCATTCAAGACATTGCCCATATCATTTTGAGCAGTTACGATTACCCAAGATCTGCCTTTGCATTTTGTTTCTAAACTTTCAGCAACAGTTTGCAAATTGACCATAAAATTAGCGTTTGTTGCGATAAACTGCCCAACTTCATCTACAAAGAAGTTGATTCTATAATTAGCCGACTGTTTATCAAGCCATTCCTTTACATTATTTGCGAAATCCTCGATTGATAAATGATAATCACTTCTGAATTTATCAAGTATATTTTCACTATTCTGACCTGTTGCAGTATTGTATGCTTTATCAATTTCCTTTGAAAATCTCATTGCTCTTTCACGACCAAAGTTCCAATCTTGGTTTGAAATACTTTTAAAAGCTTCTTTGAATTTCTCAAGCAAGTTATCTCTGTCTAATTCTCTTTCAAATTGTGCAATATATGCTTGTTTTGCGTAATATCCGCAAGCCTCATCAAATACTTTTACAAAAACAGTAAAGAGAGCATCTCTTTGCGATTTATCTATTGTGTCTGCTTTTTGATCTATGTTAAATAAGATACTTTTTGATGGAATTGATGCGGCTTTTTTAATATCAGCCTGCAAAAAATCATTACCCTCACATTTTTCGAGAAATTTATCAGCGACTCTACCACTACTAATTTCTTTGTTTTCCAACAATAGAGCAAGCATTTTTAATAAATGTGATTTACCTGAACCAAAGAAACCTGAAATCCACACCCCATTCATGTGTTGATGATTATTGTATTCTTCGAGGAAATTTTCCATTCTTTTGGCAACTTCGTCAGTCAAAACATATTCTTCAACTTCAGTATCCAAAGCATCTAATTCGCTTGCGTGAATAACTGCATTAATTGGTCTGTTTATCTTTTTCTTAAAAAATTCAACTAAACTTAAAGCCATAATATTTACACCTCATCAACTTCATATATGTTGGTAGCCCTGTAGTATTTGTCATCCGACAAAACAGAAAAAAGTTTTAAATTAGAACTTGTATCTTCTAACATTGTATATTCGCCCGGAAAGAACATTAGCATCGGTTTTGTTTTTGCAAAATTCATAATATTATCTAAAATACTATGCGAGCGAATATACGGATAAACTTCTCCGACACCTGTTATAAATAAAATATCGTACTCTGTTTGTATTTTTTCTTTTATTGCAGGAGATATAACATCCTGAACATCTAATATTGATTGAAATTCCTCTTTTAAAACATCTTTGCTTCGGGTTGTTTCATTTTCTATATACCAATCCCAATCGCCGTTCTTTTTTAATATTTCTATTGATAAATCGTACAAATTTATATCTAAAATTTTTATATTTTTATCTGCAAGATTACTTTTTAATTTCTCAATAACATCAAGCATTTCATCTTGTTTTTCTATCGAGTAATCAGCAATAAAAAATGGAACTTCATTAAATCTGATTTTCATTTTCAAGAATCGATCGCTTGATAGTATATTCAATAAATGTTTAAAGTTTTCTATTGGTGAATTTTTGTTCATTTTCCTCACTTCACGCTAATTTGGAAATACCATAAGGTATTTCTGATCCATACTTCCTATTGCTTTGATAATTCGTTCCGAAAGCAGTGCCACTTGAACATTGTCATCCTTATCAATAATTTCTGCTTCTTTCATCATTTTAAAGAGAACTTGTTTTAATTTTTTTCTTGTAGTTTCTGTAATATTTTCAAGACTTTCGTGATAATTCATTTTAGAATTAAAAAATGCATCAAAATCAAACTGTTCAATTTTGTACTGCATACTTCTGTATTTTTCTCTTATAACTTCAACAGAGAATTCATAAATAAATGGATACCTTAAACAAACTGCAAGCCATAATATTTGTAGTTGTTCTTCTTTATAACCGTTAATAAGCATATTTAATGCATCTTCAGATAACAGTTTTAATCTTGAAATAATTTCGCTCAAAGTTCTTTTTAGGGAACTAACTGTTCTGTATTGAAAAAGATTCTCTTCGATGGCAATTTGAGAAACTTTTTTCCAGTCTTTTTCTTTAGAGAACAATTCAGCAATTTTAATTGATTCTTGCACTAATAGGCTACAAGTAGTAAAAGTCATGCTGTATTTACTTTTATCATTAACCATCATTTCCATACTCAAATATTACCATGAACATGCCTGAAATAGTTGTTTGTAAAAATTTATCACCAATATTTTAATTATGTCCTAATCTGACATAGAGTCCGTTTATAATATTTAGGGAAAGTATAAACTTTTTCCTGATTTAATCGTTATAATAATATAAGAGGTAACTATGAAAAAACTTTTACTAACTTTATTAATTTTATTTTTAACTACAAGTTTTGGTTTATGTGCTACCAATTCTTACGATGTTTATGGACAAAAAACAGGCTCTTATAAACAAAATGGTTCAACAATCAATCAATATGACAGATACGGTCAAAAAACAGGAAGTTATAAACAAACTGCAAACGGTTATAATTCTTATGACAGATATGGCTCTAAAACTGGAAGTTTCAAAACAAATGGTTCAACTACCACTCAATATGATAAATACGGATCAAAAGTCGGGAGTTACAAAACAAATTCAAATGGGGTTACAACTTCTTATGATAAATATGGACAAAAGACTGGATATTTTAAGAAAGACTCTTCCGGCAGAATTACAGAGTATGATAAATATGGAAGAAAGGTTGGGAGTTATAAATAATTGAAACTGCAAATTGAAACAATAAACTACGATTATAATACCAACGAGGTGGAGTACCTTATAAAACCATATTTTTTAGGAAAAATTTTTCATTGTGCAACAAAAGAAGATTTTGATTCTATTTTAAAAAATAATTATATTGATTACACAAAACGTCACACTACATCATACGGTTATAAACATAAAGCTGTGTGTTTATGTGATTATCGGAATATTGATATAAATTCAAATTTTTATGATGATATAAGTGAATATATTAAAAGAAAGCATATATTCATCTTAAAAGAAAATGAATACAAGAATATAATCCCACCAAAAACAGAAGAAGAATATAATAATTCCAAAGACGAAGGTTGGCTAATTCCTTATTTTGAGTGTTGGTATAAAGGAATACTGCCACTAAATAAAATTAAAAAAATTTATTGCATAAACGTATATAATGCTCCTTTAATTCAAAAAATATCCAAAGAAGCTATAAAATATTTAGATTTATAGTTATTAAAATAAAAAATATTATATTTATTTTTATTTAAATTAAACTAAAAAATTAAAGTTTATCTTTACCAAAAAGTGCAAACTATCTGTCTAACGAAACCATACCATCTGTCTATTTACAAACACGCTCATTGTAGGGATTTTAAAGGTCGGAAGTGCAACTTTACCCAAAAACCGATTTACTCATATTTACTCATTATTTACTCACACCGGTCGCTTACTTTCCAATAATAGATTATTGTTGGGGTAGAAACCCCAACCTACAGACTCGGAAATGTGAGATGTATTGCTTTTATTTGTTAAGCCATTATGCCATCATCTCCGGTGTACTCTTCCAACGAATTTTCTTTCACTTGAATGCAAATGTAGCTGATTGATGAATCATTCGCCGCAAAAAATTGTCTTTTAGCCGAAGGTGCAATTCTTAACCAATCACCGGCAGTTAATTCGACAGTTTCACCGTCAATTATAACTTTTCCTTTTCCGGCTGTGATTCCGTAAATTTCTTCGTTTTTCTTGTGATAATGAGCAAATGGAACATTCGTACCGGCTTCAAGGGTATTTATGCTGATTTCTGCGCCTGTAAGCGACAATTTGTCGTGAAGTTCTACCCTTCTTGCCTCAACAAGACTTGTTTTACTGAAGTTTTTCATTGCCATTCTCCTCTATTGTGTATTCTTTCAGACCTTCTGTATAGCTGAATGAGCGAATTTGTTTGACATCGATGTAAAAAACTCTGAAAAGTGGATGAGATGCTTTTTCGTCATAAATTTTTTTGACAATCGGCGGCAACATCTTAAATGCTCGTTCCTTGTACCCCAAATCGTCAACAACCTTCATTTCGCCATTGAAAGAGATAACAGGCGAATATTTATTTTCTACACAAAATGAAACTTGCGGATTTTTTTCCATTTGTTGAAATGTTGGCTTTTGCGCTCCTGTTGAGAAAAATATTTTGTTGCCTTCTGTCCACAGAGCCTGTAATACTCTTGTTTGCGGTTTATTTTCGTCGATTGTTGCCAATACTCCCAACGCTCTTTTATTCAAAATTTCTTCAAAAATCATTATTCGATTCCTCCCCAAATTTTTTAGCTGATAACATTTCGCAAGCCTCAAACATTGCTTTTGTCAAATTATCTGTCTGTTTTTCTCCGATTAGTGCATAATTATTCTGGCGCAGCTTACAGATACACTCATCTATGCCTTGACAGACTTCTTTGCCTTTATCCGTCAAGAATACATGTGCTGTTTTCCATTCGTATTCTTTCCGCAATATTCCCTGATTCACCAATTTATCGACAAATCGAGTGCAAGTTGATGGCGCAATATCTAATTTTTGCCCTAAATCAGTTTGTGATATGCCGTTGTATTGATTGATAACCACCAAAAGGTAAACATAAGGAACACCAATTCCAAGAGGTTGAAAAACTTCTTCGGCTCTTTTGCGAAGAATATTTGACAATCGATTAGAGGTGAAAAACATGCAATTGGACAATACAGCTTCATCTGTTTTCATAATCATCTTCCTATAATTTGTATATGCAAATGATATTAAAAAATCTTCTTATTGTCAAGTAATGAGTAAAAAAATTAGTCACCTTGACAGAAAGTTTTTTGCTAAAATTAAAAAAGTTTTTATTTTCTCCTTGTCCGACGCTTTTAGCCTGTAATGACGACTTTCTTAAAGTGTTGTCGTACAAGCTGTGATACACTCGTAGTACTACAGATAAAGCCTATAACAAAAGGATTTTCAGCACTCGATAGAGTGCAGTGGTCTGTGTTATAATTAGCTAATTTTTAGTTTGAATCGAGGGGATTTTATGTTGCAGTTTTCTGACGTGATTAAGTTTTGGCAAGAGAAAAAAATAAGCACTGTTGCTCAATTAGAAACCGCCATTAATGGCAAAATTATTTCTCTTGCTTACCATTCCGTCAAGATTGAAAATAACTCCATTACTTACAACGATACTCGTGAAATTTTTGAGCATGATAGTGTCATTCAGTATACCGGTGATTTACGTACTCTCTTTGAAATCAGAAACTCAAAAGACGCTTTTTACGAATTACTTTTGGCTTTTGAACGCCGTTCACCCTTAGACAAAAACTTCCTCTGTTCTTTGCAGTCATATTATCTATTTGTTTTTCGGTTAAATTTTTGTTATTTTCCCATTTTTCATTTAACCTTATATATGCATAAAGTTCGTTTTTCTCAATATAATTATTGGGTTTGCATTTTGTGTTATAACAAATTTCTCCTCGGAAATGATCAATTCCTGTACCATCGATAATTCTAAACCATTCTTCAATTTCCGGAGTCGCGTACTTATCAAACAAACTGCTTGGAACCAGACATGATTTTTTATTTTTAATAATTTGCACAAATTCAGCCTTGTTTTTACCATGGATTAATTTTGCAAAATCTTTTATTTTCATGTTTAAGAAATCTGATTTTACGAATGGTTCAAAGTTGACCATATTATACTCCTCATTTATTAATATAAAGCATTTTTCTTCTTAAAAATTGTTTTTTTTGTATAAATATTAAGGAATTGTTACAATTTGTGGGTTCGGCTTCCACATTCTCAAACTCTCTGTTCTTTCTTCTCAAACCAACTGTTATTTTACATTGACATATTCAATTTAATTGATTGGGTTCTTTAATCATTGTTATTGCACCTTGCGGACACACATGCGAACATAAAGAACATCCTTCACAAACAGTTTTATCTACTTCTATAATATTCCCCCCTTTTTTCAGTGCATGATATTCGGATTCGGAACATATTTTTATACATTTATAGCATTTGCAGCATTTCTCATTATCTATATTTGGATACAGATGATGCTTTTTATTTAATTTTTCATGTGAAATAATTTTTGGAATTGCAATATTTTTAAGCTCTTTAAGATTTTTCATTCCCTTTTCTTCCAGATAATTTAACAATCCCGCTTTTAAATTGTCTATTATGCCGTAACCGTTTATCATAACTTCCGTACATATTTGTACGGCATCAGAACCAAGTGCGATATATTGTGCGGCATCCTGCCAATTTGTAATACCGCCCATTCCTAAAATCGGTAAGTCGGAGCATTGTCTCAGTTGCGCAACGCACCTAAAGCCTATGGGTTTCACAATTTCACCTGAGCAGCCCCCATATGTAGAACAGCCGTCTATACAAAGGTTAGGCTCCAATGTTTTAAGATTAACGCCCATAAAGCCTTGCACGGTGTTTATTGCGGCAAAGCCGTCACAACCGGCTTTTTCAACTGCTTTTGCAATCCAAGTAATATCAGTTACATTTGGAGTTAATTTAACAAAAACCGGTTTCGCAGCAACTGATTTTACCCATGAAGTTATAAGAATAGATATTTCTGCACTGGTTCCTATTGCCATGCCGATATTTCTTTCAGGCATACCGTGAGGGCAAGAAAAATTCAGTTCGTAAGCATCAATAGGAGTGTTATTTAATGTGCGCACCAGATTTTGCCACGCATCACGCTCAACAGGAGCCATAATACTTGCAATAATAACTTTATTGGGGTGTTTTTTCTTTAAATAACAAATACCGTCACACCAATATTGGACAGTTTTACGACTTAATAATTCAATGTTTTGAAATCCTATAATTTTACCTTTTGATTTTATTGTTGTATAACGCGGACTGGCATCATGCATTTCTAAATCATCCGGCGTAATTGTTTTAAGAGCGGCTCCGCCCCAGCCCATACTGAAAGCTTTATCAATACTTTCGATTGATGCAGCAGGCGGTGCGGAAGCAAGTAAAAAAGGATTTTCAAATTCTATACCCATTATCGATGTTTTTAATGTTGACATATCGAAACCTTTTAAATCCACTAAATTAATATGTATTGAAATGATACAAAATCATACTATATGAAATTATTATAACACATAGCTAAATCTAATGATAACATTGAGCTTTGTATACCTATTAAAACGATTTTTCCGTTTTCATCAACTCAGATGTCTTTAATGATTTTTGAACTTTATTTTCATCAGCTTTTTTATCTTTTACATCGCCAAATGTCCAAGTGAAGCCTGCTTGTAAACCAACACCGTTTCTTCCGCCATTTGTTAAATATGTTTGGAAGAAACCTGTAAATCTTTCACCCCAAGTTTTTCTAACACCTGCACCGTATTTTACATAAGGCTTAACAGATAACTCAGGCAATGTTACATCATTTGCTTTGAATTTTGTATCATCCATAATGTTCCATACCATAGCTACACTTGCATAAGGCTGCCAACCGTTTTTCAAATTTCCTATAAACTTTAATTCAGGCTGTAATTGAATTGCATTCAACGGGCTTGAATGCATTTTAACCCCTGCCGCATTATGATAATCAAACGTATTAACAAATGAATAACTCATTAACCAACTCGGCTGAATAATGAATTTACCGTTTGCAAACTCAAAATTATATCCTGTTTTTGATGCAATACCTGCCATAAGCATTGTTAAATCTTCATGACCATACATCGTATGAGCTTTTGCCGCACTTGCACCCGCATTCATTGTTAATCCCGTAAAGAAGTTTCCTTTGTATGCCATACCGACAACACCAAGTGTTCCTCCGTTTTGGTATATATCATTACCGCTATAATGTTGGTGGCTTCCGTTATATCCAACGTATGCACCCCACATGCCATCCCAACCATGGCCTAAGTCATACATTTTGGATTCTCCGCCAAAAAATGAGCCATAAGCTTGGTTTTCTACTTTAGGTCCGTTTTTCAACCTTACCTTTTCAAATGTTGTATAAGGCCTAAACCAACCTTCAGCTCTTTCTTGTCTTAATAGAGTTTTATCATAAAGAACTCCGCCATCTAAAGATGCTATTTTATTTTTATATTTCAATGCTTGTCTTTGACTTGCTGTCATTAACATATACATATCCATATTATGAAATGCTTCATCATATGATTGTAATTGAGTTAAATACCCGCCCATTTGTGCTGCAACAGGTGCTGCCATAACGGCAGGGTTGAAGTCTTTATATTTATTTCCTGTGCCTGTAAAGTTCAACATTAACCCTTCAGGTGTCATTTGAACATTAGCGTTCATTTTTCTAATCGGGGTTAATATGTTGTTGTATTTTGCATTCAAATTGGCAACCAAATCATCTGTAGGTTGTAAATTATTTAAGCCGATAGTTTGAGATAAATTAATCGACTTGCTGTTTTGAGCAATTTTATGCATATCCTGAATACTTAAATCAGTTAAATATTCATATCCCCCTGTCGGTTCATTGGGGTTAATAAAGTTATCTGATCTGTTTGACATTGCATTAATATCAACTTTTAAATTGGCACCGTCTGCAAAGGTTGAGTTATTAAATGTTGAGTACCCTTCGCTCATTGCGTTTAAAGTTGCACCGGAGGCCACAGAAATTGCTCCTGTAATATTGGATGCATCTTTTGTATTTAATTGTCCTGATGCTAAATTAATTGCGGAAGATACCATAACATTCGGGCTGACATAAAATTCGGTACCAACATCACTGCTTGATTTTGAAGATCCTGCGTTACCGTTGAGTGTTAATGTTCCTGTTCCTGAAACATTGTTATCAACAACCATTACGCCTGAATTTGTGTTAACCGCAACCGTTCCGCCTGATGATGTCGCAATATTAGCAGCACCCGTACCTGCTTTATCTTTTAACAAATCACTTGTCAAAATTTGTCCGCCTGTTGCATTAACCTCTAAGGTGCCTGATTCCGTTACATTAATATTTTCGGCATTAATTATGTCATCATTACTTATTAATTTACCTGTAGCTGCACCTGTTCCGTTATGCCCAATGTTGAGGTTGGTTTGTACTATATTTTTGCCGTTAGCTTTAACATCACATGCTATATTTGTAGTACCGTCTCCATTTACGGATGAAGTTAAATTTCCCCCTGTTAAATTCAAATTTCCCGCATTTGATATACCATCAGCTGTTGCTACATTATCAGCCCCTGTTGTTAAACTTGCTGAACTATCAATAGTAACAGATTTTTGTGCAATTGTTTTGCCTGATGTATTTGTTACATCACCTTTGATGTTTGTTGTACCCTCACCATCTACGGTTGAAGATAAATTTCCGCCTGTAAGATTTAAAGTTCCTTCGTTAGATATTCTATCATCAGCGGTAACTTTATCGGCATCAGTTGTTAAACTTGCAGTATCAGCAATAGTTACCGATTTTTGTTCAATTGTTTTACCCGATGTATTTGTTACATCCCCTACAATATTTGTAACGCTCTGTTTTGGAACTGATTGTGTTTCAAAAATATTTGATGCCAAATCACCGCTTCCAAGATTTAATGTACCCCAGTTATCTACACCATCGACAGCGGATAGTTTATCGGCATTAATATTTAATTCTCCACCCGGAAGAATATTTACGGCTTTTTGAGTTATACTGCCGATAGTAGAAGTTCCGCCAACAATATTAGTTGTTCCTTCAGGAGTTGCATTATCAGCTATTGTTTCAACCTTGTTTTTACCATCTAAGTTTAAATTTCCTGCATTTAAAACATCTGTTGTGTTTCCGCTCATTTCTATATTTTCAAGATGAACTTCTCCGCCTGCCAAATTATCAATAGCAGTCTTAAATCCGCTGATTTTAGTTTCAGGATTGCCCGATTCATCAAGTGTACCATAGAAAGATAATGTTTCTTCTGAGTCTGCTATATGAATACCGTCAGTTGAATTATCCCCTGATGTACTTAAAATATCGGCTCCGTTTGTTGTAACAGCCAGTTGATAACCGTTCAATACCAAATCATCAATGGTTTCATTACCACTCATTGCGTATAACTTAACATTTGCAGATGAAATGATTGCATTTTCTAAAGTGGCAGAATTGCTGGAAACATTCAGATAACCGCCTGTTGCACTGTCTTTATCATTATCGTATGTTAAAAATACGGAAACATCTTCATCTAAATTTGAAATAGTTGTACCCGTAAAATCCATATTTTTTATTGCAGCATCACCTGTTGCAACCTGTATAGCCATTAATGTCGCAGGCGGAGTAACAGATCCTGTTTCTTCGTCTTTTGACATTTTAATATCACTAACATGTATTTTACCGTCGCCGTTTAATGAATTAACACTGATTTTATCTGCATATCCGTTTACAATAGTAGGATCAACTGTATCCGTTACAAAATGCATATCAATATCGACATTCAAATTGCTTGTATCATCATCTGTCCCTGTCTCAACTGTTTTGAGAGTAATATTACCTGTTTTACCGTCCTGAACATTTAATATACCCTTTCCGGAGATAAGTCCCATTGATGAAAGATTAATATTACCGTTAGTATCGGCATTTTTTGTTACATCAAATATGCCGCTTGTAAGTTTAACATCGTTATTAGTGATTGTTTTACCGTTAAGCCCGATTGTAATATTATCCGCAGCTGCAATTTCAACAACACCTTTGCTATCGGTATCCGAACCTGCAATATTTTGACCGATTAGACCGTTTGCATCATTATTAAACGTCAATGTACCGTCGTTAGTAATTGAAGAGCCTGTTAAATTTGTTGTTTCAGCTGTTAAATTCCCAGTTTCTGCGATATTTATTGCTTGTGAAATTGTTGTGGTTGTATCTGCAAAACTAATATTACCCTCAATAATTGTTGTTCCTGCACCTGTTACGGCAGACCCGAGTTCTCCTTCTGTAAGGGTTAAGGTTCCTGCATTAGATATGCCGTCAGTCGCTATTAAACTATCTGCATATGAAGTTAAACTTGCTGTATCATCTATAGTTATTGATTTTTGAGTAATTTCTTTAATTGATGTATTTGTTACATCGCCTTTAATGTTTATCGTACCCTCACCGCTGATTGATGATGCAAGCCTACCGCCTGTAAGATTTAAAGTTCCTTCGTTAGATATTCCTTCATCAGAAGTTACTTTATCGGCATCTGTTGTTAAACTTGCACTACTATCAATAGTTACCGATTTTTGTTCAATTGTTTTACCCGATGTATTTGTTACATCCCCTACAATATTTGTAACGCCCTGTTTTGGATCTGATTGCGTTTCAAAAATATTTGATGCCAAATTACCGCTTCCAAGATTCAATGTACCCCAGTTATCAACACCGTCTGTGGCAGACAATTTATCCGCATCAATATTTAATTCCGAACCCGGAAGAATATTTACGGCTTTTTGAACAATACTACCGATAGTAGAAGTTCCGCCTACAACATTAGTTGAACCCATAGGCTCAGTATAATCAGCTATTGTATCAATAATATTTTTACCGTCTAAGTTTAAATTTCCTGCGTTTACGATATCTGTTGTGTTTCCGCTCATTTCTATATTTTCAAGATGAACTTCTCCGCCTGCCAAATTATCAATAGCAGTCTTAAATCCGCTGATTTTAGTTTCAGGATTGCCCGATTCATCAAGCTTACCATAGAATGTTAATGTCTCTTCTCCATCTGCTATATGAATACCGTCAGTTGAATTGTCCCCTGATGTACTTAAAATATCGGCTCCGTTTGTTGTAACAGCCAAATGATCTCCGTTCAATACCAAATCATCAATGGTTTCATTATCATTCATTGCGTATAATTTGGTACTTACATATGAAGTAATTGCTTTTTCTAAACTTGGAGTAGTATTTGAAACAGTCAACCAACCGCTATCGTATGTTAACATTACGGAACTGAAGGTTTTATCTATATTTGTAATGGTTGTACCCGTAAAATCCATATTTTCTATTGCTACATCACCTGTTGCAACCTGTACAGCTATTGGTATTGAAGTCGGAGTAACAGGTTCTGCACTATCGTCTTTTGACATTTTAATGTCGCTTACATGTATTTTGCCGTTACCCGTTAGTGAATTAGCGCTGATAATATCTGCATGTTCGTTTAAAATAGCAGGATTAACCGTATCCGTTACAAAATGCATATCAATAGCAACATTCAAGTTTTTATCATCAGAAGTTTTAATATCACCGAGATTAATATTACCTGCTTTGTTATCTTGAAGATTTAATGTTCCTCCGTTAGCAACAAGTCCCATAGATGAAATATTAATATTACCGTCATTATCGGCATTTGATGTTACATCAAAAATGCCGCTTGTTAGTTTAATGTCGTTATCGGTAATTGTGTAACCGTTAAGGTCGACTTTAACCTTATCTTGTGCTGCAATTTCAACAACACCATTGCTTGATGTTGTTGAACCTTTAATATTTTGATTGATTGAACCGTTAGTTGAATTGTTAAATACTAAAGTGCCGTCGTTAACAATATCACTTGATATATGTAAATTACTTGAATCGGTTTCAAATTCACCGCTTTTAATTGTTAATGAATTTTGTGTAAAACTTCCGTTATTATTGAATACTAATGAAGCTCCGCCGTCATCAAGTATAAAATCACCTTTCATACCCAAAGTGCTGTCATAGGTAATAGTACCGTTATTTGTTCCGCTTGTAACGGTTACAGTCCCGTTATTTTCCAATACTCCCTTGGAAACTGTTAAAGAACCCGTATTGACGCTATTGCCGAATAATATTTCACCGAGGCTATTATCAGCATCGTTAATTACAATATTATAATAACTGCCGTCAAGTTTGTCGCCGATTGATACGGCATGTGTGCTGTCTTTTGAATTCAGCGTCAGAGTGATAGGATTTCCTGCCGTTCCCTCCATATAAATAGCATTTGCGGCTGAAGCTGAGTCATCATAGTTGCCTACAAATTGAACTTCATTGTTTATTGCATTAACAGTAACATTCCCTTTAGAATATATTACACCGCCTAAGCCCGATATCTTATTATCCATAATGTTTGAATCTGTAAGGGTTAATAAATTGCCTATGGAATATATAACACCGCCATTAGCTGCCTCATTATTCTTAATTGTCGAGTTATTAATATTAATCTCAGCGCCATATTCATCATAAATAAATGAACCGTTTGGATCTTTCAAAAAGTTTATAACTTCGGCATCGTTAATGGTTAAAATTTGATCGCCTGCCGTTGTTACAAAACCGCTGTGATAAGTATCGTCAATATATTTACCGTTTATTGTATGATTGTTCATATTAACAACCAAATTGGCATTGCCATGACCGATATTCCCGATATTATCTTTTAAGATTTCATCATCCGATGCATTAAATACTCTTGATTCAGGTTCTGTTGCATTAGTAACCTCTTTAAGAGACAAACCCCTTTGGAAATTCAACATACCTTCAGTCGGAATATAGCTTAAAACCCAGTTTTTAAAGCCTTCGCCTGTAAGCTTTAAATTGCTGCCGAGCCAAATTTTCCCTTTTGTATAATCATCCGCAATTAAAATATTTTTCGTGGATTCATCCTCTGCGCCGCCGCCTGTAATAATTATTATTGAATCAATAACAATATTTCCGCTGCTTGAAATATCGTCGCCTGCGATTATTATTTTATCTCCTTCTTCTACGTTAAGATCTACGTCAATTAGAGCATGTAATGTACCGTCTAAATCTACATCATCCCCGAGACAAACATCTTCAATATGATTGTTTTGCGAATCTATATATGTATTATTTTTATAAGTTACATCCGCACTGGAAAAACCTGTACCGTAGGTATACTGGTTTCTGTCGTTTTGTACAAGTTTGATTGTACCTTGTTCTATAAGAACATCACCCTTGGCACCTGACATATCTTCCCCAAGAGCAAGAGTTCCTGCTCCTGTTTTTTTCCATTCCCAACCTGCACCGCCGTCACTGGCAAGGCTGTCATACATCCATATAGTTCTGCCTTCTTTTACGTTAAACTCTACATAATCGTTATTATAAATAGCGTTTGATTCTCCGCCGAAAACAGATATAATATTTCCTTTATCATCTCTTGTAGGTGTTGTACCTTGCTTGTTGCCGCTAAAAATAGTGTCAGTGTTATCCTCGGTTGTAATAATTATATCGCCGTCATCATTATATATTGCACCGCCTTTATTGTCTGCATAGTTGTTTTTAAAAGTGCCGCTAATTATTAGCGGTTCGGTGGCAGTGTCGGAAGCCTCATGCCAAATCGCACCGCCATAACCTTCTGAGCTGTTGCCCTCGAAATATCCAGAAATTTTTTCTATTATACCCTTAAAATTATTAATCGCACCGCCTTGTGCTAACCAATCGGGCGAATCTGCTTTATATTTATACACGCCCCATACCCAGTTATTTATAAAATTACCTGTTATTGTTCCTATATAGGGATTGGGTTCATGACCATTACAGTCATTGTTAATGGCACCACCCATATTAAATGCACTATTTCCTATAAAATCGCCATTAATAGATTTTATAGTTCCACGAGCGTCTGGATGGGTGTGGTTTTGAATTGCACCGCCTCTGAAATATAGAGCCTTATTATTTATAAATTTTCCTGATATTGAATCTATTGTTCCGAGATTAAATATCGCACCGCCTTTGCCACCCCATTCAAGGACTCCAAACTGCTCATAACTGGTATTCTTCCATTCTTCAGGTGTTGCAATGTTTCCCTCAAAAGTACCCGTAATTGAACCTATATAATGTCCTGACCAATTATGAATTGCACCGCCATTCGTGATAGTTGAATTTCTATAAAAATCTGCGTTAATTGATGTTATATTACCGGAGTTTTGAATTGCACCGCCATCAAGCTCTAACAAGGTTGTATGATCAGATATTGTTGAGTTTTCTGTAAAAGTACCTGTAATTGAGCCTATTGTACTATCATTATAAATCGCACCGCCACCATAGACATATGCAAGAGGCGAACCGGTTCTGCTTAGGTTATAATTTCCCTTAAAATTACCATTAATAGAGTCTATTGTACCATCGTTATAAATCGCACCGCCTCTTCCGGGGAATCCAATTGCCCTATTATTTGTAAAATCCGCATCAACAGAAGTTATTTTCCCATTGTTATAAATAGCTCCGCCATTGTTTTTACCGGCAGATATTGATTCATGTTTGTTGTAATCGTATACCCAGTTTTCTGAAAAACTCCCTTTAATTGTGCCTATTGTTCCATCATTATATATCGCACCGCCTTGATCGTTTATTAATTGATTTCCCCAAAAAGTGGCGTTTATTTCATTAATTGTTGCACCGCTTTTATTACAAATCGCACCGCCGTCATCACCTGAAGTGTTACGATTAAACGTTCCTGAGATTGAAGATATTGTGCCTTTGTTATAAATTGCACCGCCATCGTCTTCTGCCCTGTTACCGATAAAATTTCCGGAAATTGTAGTTATTGTACCTTTGTTATAAATCGCACCGCCGTTATCGGTTGCTCCGTTATTGTTAAAATCTGCCAAGATTTTAGATATTGTGCCTTCATTCCATATTGCACCGGCATCATCATCATCTGCATGGTCATCATTGAATTGAGAACCTGTAATTTCTAACTTACCTTCATTATATATAGCGCCGCCTTCTGCGGAATTTAAGGCATTTTTGATAATGGCATTTCTGATAGTCATAGATTTATCATCATCAATAGAAACACCACTTTTCTTATTCAAATCAATAGTGTGGTTATTCCCTTCAAGAACAAAAATATTTGGTTTTAAATCCCCCAAGGAGCTTTTGCTCAAAGTATAATCCGCATTTAATGTATATAGTCCTGCACTTGCAGAAGTGTTAATAGCATCCCATAAATCATCCGCATATGCAACATTCATTGATGTGGATACGCTTAAGCCGACTATTGCGGCTGCTAATAATAAATTTCTTTTCCTTCTTCTGTTTTTCATTAATTTTTTCCTACATTTTTTAAATTTTTGTTATTTTAAACGAATATTTTATTCCGATTGTAAAAATATATTAACACGTGGCGGGCAATTTATGGAAGAATACAACGTTTTATCAGCTTAATGAACTATTTTAGTTTATTAAACACTCCTTTTAACTTTGATTTACAAAAACAATAGTTTTGCTACATTTGAATGAATTTGTATAAAATTGCAATAATAAAAACAAATCGGCTAACAATTCATTAAATAATTTAATTATTTAACAGGAGAATTATTAACAAAAAATTATCAAAAGCCCGTTTAAAAATTCTTGCACAATAGACAAGTAAACATCATATAAAAATAAGGTTATGTTAAATAGTGATAATTTCTTGTTTCTGCAAGACAAACGGTTTGTTTTTACAATCATTGTGTAAAATAATTTTGAAAATAAATTGAATAATAATCACATTTATTATATGATTACGATGTCTGTACGAGATTAATAGGTGGGTTTATGATAAAACTTTTTAATAATGAAATTCCAATCAGTACCGTTCTTTTTGGATTTTTTGCTGTACTGTTTTTGTTTTTTATGATTACAAATGTTGATGTAGCAATAATGCTTTTTATTTCATTAGTGTTTGCATGTTCTCTAAACCCTATTGTTGATAAATTGGAAAACAAAATGCCAAGACCAGTTGCCGCATGCATTGTATTATTCGGTGCATTATTTATATTGGGTTTGCTGCTTACATTTATATTTATGCTTGGGGCATATCAAATCAGCGAATTAATTAAAGAATATCCAAACTATGTTAAAAACTTAAATGAAGCTATTAAAGGAAGTGCTTTATTCCAAGCAATGGGCATAACAAAGATAGATATCGACGGAATGTCTGCTTCTATGGTAAATTCCACCGAAGGTGCAATTGATTATATTGTAGAATTAGTAAAAGGCATGGGCTCAAGCTTTGCTTATTGTTTAACAGGTTTAATCTTTTTATTTTTCTTTATGCAGGATAAAAAGAATATCAAAGCAACTGTTTTAAAATATTTTCCGATAAATGTAAAAAGCAGAGCGGAAGAAATTATTGACAGCATATCTTCAAAAATGGGCGGATATGTATTTGCTCAAACAATGGCAGTATTAAGCGTTTTTGCCGTAAATGCAGTTGGCTTATTGATTTTGCAAAATCCTTATGCAATTTCAATTGCAATTATAGCCGCAATTTTAGATATCGTTCCTGTTATCGGCCCCGGTATTGCGATTGTGATTTGTTTAATAGGTGTTTATGAGTTTGGTGCAAAAGTACTTATTTCAACACTTATTGTTATGGTTTTAGCGCAGATTATAGAAAATAATTTGGTCAGACCTTTAGCTTTCAGTAAATTAATGGATTTGCATCCGACAATTATATTCTTATCATTAATTTTAGGCGGAAAATATTTCGGCTTTATAGGGGTGCTTTTCGGACCTGCAATGGCTGCAGCAATTTGTGTTTTGCTTGATGAATTATATGTAAGAAACATAAAACAAAAAGAAGAAAATGTTGAATTAATAACAGAGGAGAAAAACTAATATGAAAAAAATGCTAAAAGGCGCTTGTGTATTATCACTGCTTGTGCTTTTCTCATCGGCTGCAAATGCAGCAGGCATGATTAAAGATTATCATGCATACAGAATAAAAGGTCAAAATATAAGAGAAGTTGTGCCTGTTGTAGATGATATTTTAAATAAAGAAACAGAAGTTAAAAAACTTACAAGAAATGCATATTATGCAACATATGGCGATGGGCATTATTATATGAAATTTTACCCCGCTTTGCATGATACGGATGTATACATTGTAACGGATGAAGAATACGATAAAGAGAAAAACGACGTTACGGATTTCTTTAAAAGCCAAAATTACAAATATGAAACACTTGAAGATGAAGAAGCTTATAAAGAATATAAATTTGATTTTATAGATTATGCAAGATCAGGGGCATTGGATGGTTTATTTACTCTTCCTGACGGTTTAAAACCGCTTAAAAAAGGTATGAGCAAAATAAATGATAAATTATCAAAAGGAAACGAAAAAACTTCTGCTATCCCATATTCAGAAGATAAAGACCCGATTGATTTAACTTGTATTGATTCGCAAAAATTCCACAATGAAGAAGCCAACGTTACGGTTACAGTCAATGAATATCGTTTAAAAAACAAAGAGAATAAATATGTTCATGCTTTTGAATATATTGTAAAAAATAATTCAAATTCTGATATCAAAGTAGAAAAAGTTTATTCGGAAAGACTTGCGGCACTTAAAGACGTTACAACATCAACTTTCGTTGATATGGATAAATTAGACGTTGCAGATACATTGGCTGCTCCTTTGGCTGTTGCAACAGGCGGTTTGTCATTCGCTTTTACCGTTGCAAACAACGTAAGACTTGCAAGAGTGGTAAAAGAATCTACAAGATATTCTCATTCATTGCCTGAAAACTATGACCTAAAGGCAAATTCCTCAATGAGAATACTTTGTTTGAAATTTAAAGACGACCCGAAACCTCTTCAATTTACGATTAAAAAACAAGGACAAACTCATCAGTTTACATATTAATCAAGTATTTATAAATATCGGGTTGATAATAAATTTATCAACCCGATATTTTTATTGATATAAAATAAATTAGCCAAACATTCCAAGAATTCCTGAATTTATTTGGACAATTGCAACTGCAAATATAAACACAAATATGCCTACTATTACAATAAGCGTGGGTTCAAGAAGTCTTGATAATACGGTAAGCGCCATATCAACCCTTTTATCAAGAATTTCTGCCGCTTCGCTAAATTTTTTACCCAAAGAGCCTGATTTTTCACCTGCAGTGATTACGGAGAGCAAAATAGGCGGAATTACCTTTGTAATATAGAAAGATTCAGATACCGATTTTCCTTCATTAATAAGTTCTGCCGATTTTTTTATTCTTGATTTTATATTATAGTTTCCGACCGTTTTACCTGAAAGTTCAACCCCTGTTGCTATCGGAATACCTGCTTCATATGAAACATACAGAGCAGTCATAAAATTTGATAAATTTGCATATTGCACAAAATCTCTAACAAGTGGAACCTGTATTATGAAATTATCCCACCTTCTTTTTATTTCGGGGTTTCTAAACAAAATAACGATTTGGCGGATAAGAAATACAAAACCGACAATAATAAGCCACCAAAAATATGTAATGAAATTAGAAACAGCAATAACCACCCTTGTAAATAAATTTGGTTCTCCCCCATATGCTGTCATTGTTGAAATAAGTTTCGGAAAAACAAACAAAGAAAATATGAGAATTACCCCAAACATTATTAAAATAACGGCGCAAGGGTAAATAGAGGCACTTATAACTTTTGATTTTATAGAATCTTGTTTTTTTAATAAAAGAAGAATTCTCTCCAGTGCCAAATCAAGCTCTCCCGAGTCTTCTCCCGCTTTTACAATACTTATATAAATCATTCCAAAAACTTCCGGATAAGTGCATTTTAGTGCTTGAGCAAAACTCATTCCGCCTTGAATTTGTTTTTGAACCTTTTCACACACTTGAGTTATTTTGTTATCCGTTGAATTTTCTTTCAATGTATTTAAAGTTTCCAAAATTGAAATTCCTGCAGATAAAAGGGTTTGCAGTTCAGATGTAAACATTATTTTTTGATTTAAGCTCAAAAAAGTTACAGTCTTGGTTGTTTTTGAATTTTTTATATATTTTGTTTTTTGCATATGAACATAATACATTTTATGTCTAAAAATCACAATATTTTAATTGTTTTAATGTATAATGGTTGAATGTTTTGTGTAATAGCCTCTGTAATTTTAAGAATAATATCAAATTCATATCTGAATGTTTTTCAAAAACTTTTAACAAAAGAAGGGGTTTCATCTTCCTATATAAACTTTTTTACGTATTTAGGGCTTAGTTTAATCGGGGTTTTTGTTTTTAAATCTTTTGATTTTTCACTAAACATTGTTCAAGCAACTTTAATTATGGGAATTTTAGGTGCGCTTGGAAATTATTTTATTATAAAAGCATTATCATATGGTGAATTATCTTCTCTTGCGCCGATTAATTCTTATAAGCCTGTTGTGGCGCTTATTTTTGGAATATTTCTTTTAAATGAAATTCCAAATTTGCTTTCCGTATTTGGAATTATTTTAATAATTACAGGCTCATATTTTATAATGAACAAAAAAGGAACAACGAACAAAAAAGCCTTTTTCTACAGGTTTTTAGCACTTATTTTTTCGGGAATGGAAGCTATATTTATAAAAAAAATAATTCTTTTAACAAATGTTCCCGCCTCTTTTTTCCTGTGGGCAATTTCAGGATTATTTTTTTCTTTTATTTTTGTTTTATTTTCAAAAAATAAAAGGAAAATTCCTTCTTTTAAATATCAAAGCCTGCTTATAATATCTGTATTTTTAATGCAATATTCGACAAATTTTGTTTTTTCAAAAATAAATGTATCTTATGCGCTTGCGCTTTTTCAATTGTCAGCCATTTTAAGTGTGTTTTTAGGAGTAAATATTTTTAAAGAAAAAGAACTTAAAAGAAAAATAACAGCTTCATGCATAATGGTTTTAGGGGCGGTTATTATTATTCTTTCTTAAAGCCTTATTTGCTTTTTTGGATGAGCAATAATATAATTAAAAAAGTTAAATTTTTCGGATGTTTTAAAAGGAGAAAAAAATGGCAGAATATTTAATGGTGGCAGAAACAGTTCTTTTTAAGAACAACAGATTAACTTGCATAAATGCATATGACAATTTCAAAACAGTTGCAATGCCCTCAGAATTTAAATTCGATATGGTAATTATGTGCGGGCCAAATTGGACTGTCGGTGAACACACATTAAAAGTTAAACTTAAAGCAAGCAACGGAAAAGAGGTTGATCTTGGTGAAGCAAAAGTTAATATTCCAAGTGAAGACTTTGTTTACAACGCATTTTTAAATGATGTTAAAGTTACAATGGATTACAGCGTTTCAGATGTAACATTTTGTGTTTATGACGGGGATAAAGAAATTATTGCAAGAAAATATCCTGTTATTCCAATGTTAGTACCCCAAAAACAAAATGAAGAAAATAAAGAAGAAGTAAAAGCATAAAAAAGCTTTATAAATTTTAAAAGCCGCCAAATTGGCGGCTTTTATTATATTTTTTCAAAATCAACGGCACCGTGCTTACATAATGGGCAAATATAATCTTCGGGCAAATTCTCTCCTTCATAAACATATCCGCATATTTTACAGCGCCAGCCTGATTTTTTAACCGCTTCAGGTTTTGGCTTAATATTTTTTTGATAATAATCATAAGTAACCGTTTCACAGTCAGATAAACATTCAGAATATGTTAATTGCCCTATAAACATTGTGTGGGTTTCAAATTCGATTTCTTGTTTAACATATGCAGATATATAAGAATTTGTGTTTTTTGTTATATATAATAAGCCATTGGGGCTTCTTTTCGTGTCTTTAAATAAATCAAATTTATTTTTGTCTTTTCCGGATTGGTAGCCGAAATTTTTAAAAACATTAAAATCACTATCTTTTGTTAATATTGAAACATTAAATTTTTTCGTTCTTTTAATCATTTCGTTTGTGTAGTTCATTTTATTTACACAAATTGCAATCTGCAATGGGGAAGATGTAACCTGCATTACGGTATTTATTATGCAGCCGTTATCTTTTCCGTTTTCATTTGCCGTTAAAACATACAGGCCGTAACCTATATTAAACAATGCTTTTGTATCCATTCAACACCCCTTTAAAAGTTTTTATTGTTTAATTTAACTGTTTTTTTAATAAAATGCAAGTTTTACTGTTATGGTAGAATTATTCTAACAAGGAGATTTTTATGAAAAAACAAATAATTGCAAGTTTAATTTTAGTTTTTGTTATAGTCTTTGTAACGGGAATTTCAGCTGTTGCAAAAACAAAAAATGAAAATTCAATTATTATTTCAAATAAAATGTTTTCAATTATGATGCCAAAAGATGTGGATGGAACATTTGAAGCGGAAAAAGACAAAAGAACAATTTTAATATATGATTCTCATTCTAAAAAAGCTGGTTTTGGCGGGTTTGCTTTTGGAATTAGAGCATATAAAAAGCCATCCGAATATGCACAATCACCGGGCACAAGAAAAATCGGCGAATTGACTTCCAAATTCGGCAGAATTTATGATGTGGTTTTAATTCAGCCGACCGACGTTCAATTTGATTATGTTACAAAGAATGATAAAACATATGCCCCCTTATATAAAATAGGCGAAATGATAGACGTTAAGGGTGAAAACAAATATAAGTTTGCATATGGAGCAGGAATGCATGGGAAAGATTTATATAAAAAGGTTTTAGAAAAACATAAAAAAGCAATAAAAGAAAAATGGGATTCAAAAAAACTTGAAAAAGAAAACATGAGCTATATGTATAACCTTGCAGTCCAAGCGGGAAGAAGAACCATAGGATATAATTATTTTGATGTAAACGGAGACGGTATTGATGAGCTTTTAATCGGGGAATATTCAGAAGAACAAAAACAAGGGGCCATCTATGATATTTATACAATGGTAAACAGAAAACCAAAACATGTTGTAAGCGGCGGAAACAGAAACAGATATTATGTTTGCGATAATTTATTTATCTGTAATGAATATTCAATGGGCGCAGGTGAAAGCGGTAAAAGAGTTTATACCCTTCTTGAAAATTCAATAGAACTATACCCTCAAGTTTATTTTAAATACGATATTTATGAAAACAGAAGCAACCCTTGGTTTATTTCATACGGCGCTTTTGATGATAAATGGGAGAATGTTTCAGAAAAAACTTATAAAGAAAGAAAAAAGATATTTGATAATTATGCAAACGTTGATTTTGTTCTCTTTTAATATGTATTTGAGAACAAAACCACAATCAAAATTATATTAAACTTGTTATATTTAATTTTTTATATCTTCAATTTCGGATTTTATAATATCATCTAAAATATCTTTGCAAGATAAACCGTTTCCTGAAATTCCGTTTCCGCATATGCCGTTACCCTGCATACCGTTTCCGAAACTATCGGACAACACAATTGCAAATTCTACGCTTTGTAATTCTTGTTTCATAATTTTACCCTTTAATATCGCTTATATTAATAAAAACAATTAATAGGTGCTGCATGCACAAAATGGAGTATTTTTACAAAACTTAACAAAAAATGATTGCTAAAACATAAAAAATAAAGTATAGTTAGAAAATCATTTAAGGAAAATGGGCTAATCTCCCATACAGGACCGCTGCCGTAAAGTCGGAATACTTAAATGCAGGAAGTTACCTCGGAAAACAGGTTGGAAGTTTTTTTATGAAAAAGAAGATTTTACAAGCGCTTGTCTTGGCACTTTTTATTCAGGGTGCATCTTTTGCTGTTGAAGAAAATCTCGACCCCATTGAATTAGATTTATCTCAACAGGAAGAAGAACAAGGAACAATGCATTTTTTCAGTCAAATAAGAAAAAATGAAATTTATACACTTGATAATTACAGAGAATCTGCAAGAAATGCAAGCGTTAATATAGATAAAATTACAAGACGGGATATTGAAAGGCAAAACGCCCCCCAGCTTAAAGATATGCTTCAACAAACGGGAAGTGTTTTTGTTAATACGACAAACGGCTCTGACGGAAGTGTTTCAACGTTAAGAATAAGGGGAACAGATAGAGTTAAGGCAACACTTGACGGTATCAGGATAGACAGACCTTCAATGACAACAGGAACACCCGAGGTTCAAAATTATTTGATGGATGATGTTGAATTCGTTGAAGTAATAAAAGGGCCTCAAGGAAATGTAAACGGTACAAATGCCTCGGGCGGTGTTGTTAATATGGCAACAAGACGCGGCGAAGGGCGTTTTAAATTTGAACTCGGCTCTGATATGGGAAAATACGGCTCATTTAAAGAGCGTGCCGCAATAATGGGCGGTAATGAAAAAGCCGATTTTTATTTATCAACAACATATTACAAAACAGATGGCGGAATGAGGGTTGAAGGTCCCGGTAGACTCTATAATGACGGTTATAGAAACTTTAATGTTGTTTCTAACTTAGGGTTAAGGCTTTTAGACAATAAAGCGGAAATCAGAAATATATTCAGAATGGCAAATTCAAGAAAGAATTTAGGACTCGGGTATGGCTCAGAATATGATTATATGAGCGGAATTTCAAAATATTTCTATTATAATGATCCAAATGATTATTCAAAGAACTTTGATGTGTCTGATTCTTTAACATTCAAGCATCAGGTAAATGATAAATATGATTATATGGTAAGAGCGGGCATTTTAAGTAACCATTATAATTATTACGGTATGCCCGATCCTTTGTATGATTATTTTAACTGGGATCAAGGTGCATACAGCAGAAGTAAACTCAAAAGCCAAAGATACAACATAACAACCCAGCACAACATTGCCCTTGCGGATTGGAACAAATTATCAATAGGCTATAATTTTGAATCAGAACATATAAAAGGGGTTGATAAGGCAAGTTCTGTTTGGACATATGGTGAAACTTTGGATAAATATTCGGGAACAACCTTCCAAAACGATGGCTATATCAGCGACAGCATTAACATTAAAGATATATTGTTCATAAGAGGCGGAGCAAGACTTTCAAGTAATAATAAATACGGCACCCATGTAATGCCGAATGCTTCTGCAGCATTGGTTTTGCCAACATTTAAATTAAAAGGGGCAAAAACCAAATTCAGAGGCAGCTGGGGAAAAACTGTTAACAACCCGACTCTTTATCAACGTTATGCGGTTATGTCGGCATACGGGCTTCATCCGAACCGTGATTTGAATCCTGAAAAATTAACAGGCTGGGATGCAGGAATTGAACAAAGCTTTATGGATGAAAAGTTGAAATTTGAATTCGGATATTTCAATTCAAAATATAAAGACTACATTTCATATGTTGATAAAACCGACTATATGAGCTGGCCTACTGTTTATAATGCCTATTATGGCAATGTTGACAGGGCAAAAACCCATGGATATGAAGGTAAAGTTACATTTGAACCGAATGATAAATTTAAAGCAGTATTTAACTATACATATACCCATGCCGAAGAAACATTTACCAAAAACAGATTGGCAGGCGTTCCAAACAATATGTTTAACGGAACGATATATTATACTCCAATTGAAAGATTAACTTTATTTGGCGGCATTCAAACAACTTCATCAATGTATTCAGGCTCAAACAAGGTTAAAGCAAAAGGCGGAGTGGATGCAAGAATAGGCGCATCTTTAAGATTGTTTTCAATAAAAGATTTACACTTCTATGTAAAAGGCGGTATATACAATTTGTTTAATCAAAAAATATCAATGTACAGAAGCAATTACGGAGCAATATATTCTCCCGGCATAAGATATAACGTAGGCCTTTTCATAGAATATAATCCTGATAAAATTATAGGTAAGAAGAAAAGTAAAACCGACGAAAATCTATAATGAATATATCCAAAAACAAAAGCATAGCAGCATTTATAGTGCTTACAATAATTTTTCTTGCAAGCCTTCTTCTATGCTTGTTTTTTAATCTGGATAATTCAACAAAAGATATTATTTTGCCTTTTATAAGAATTCCAAACGCAATAAAGGCAATTGTTGCAGGAGCGTGTTTAAGTTTATCAGGCATGGCGCTTCAAACAATTTCAAAAAACCCTCTTGCAGACCCATATTTAACAGGTTTATCTTCAGGTGCGGGGCTTGGAATTGCGATTTCAATATTGCTGTTTAATTGTGTTAATTATTCTCTGTTCGGGTTTTTTGGGGCAATAATAAGCGCATTTTTGGTTATTGCATTGAGCGGCTTTTCAAAATTTTCAATATCAAAACTTATTTTAATAGGTTTATCGGTCAACCTTTTTGTAAGTTCAATTATATCTTTTTTAATTTTAACAAACCCCACAAAAGCATATGCAATGACTTTGATTTTAACGGGCGGCTTTACAAATGCAGATGTTTCCATAAAATCTCTTTTGATTTTATTTATATCCACCCTTTTATTTTTTGGAATTTTTATACCGAAGCTTAATCTTTTAAGGCTTGATTCAAAGCTTATATTCTCATCGGAAAAACAAGCAATTTTATACAATATCTTGTTTATTATTCTTGCCGCATTTTTAACTTCTATAAGCGTATATAGTACAGGAATTTTGGGTTTTGTAGGGATTGTTTGTCCGTTATTATCAAAGCTTATTTTTGGGGCAGATTGCAGGGTTCTGTTCTTTTCAAATATTTTAATGGGCTCTTCGCTTTTATTGTTTTCAACATTTTTATCAACAAATTTAATATACCCCCTTCAAATACCTTTGGGGGTTATTGTTGCAATGATAGGCACTCCGATATTTATATTCTTCCTTTTAAGAAAAGGGGGTGATTTCAATAATTAAGATAAATAATTTGAATTTTAATTTTAAAGAAAAAAATATTTTTAAAAACTTAAATCTGGAAATTTTTGACAATAAACTATCGGTTATTATGGGTCCAAACGGTGCCGGTAAAACAACGCTTTTGAAAATCATAACAGGTAATATAAAAACAGATTGCGAAATTATAAATACGTTTAAAAAAGTTTTCTATCTTCCGCAAAATCCCTATTATCCAAAAGGAGTTACAACTTTTGATTATGTTTCATCTGTTTTTTATAAAAACAATTGGAAATGGTTTTTATCAGAGGAAGAAAAAACGGAAATTGAAAAGACTTTAGAGCTGCTTGAATTGTCTGATAAAAAAAATATAGAAATTCAAAACCTAAGCGGAGGAGAAATTCAAAAGGCAAATATGGCGCTTGGGCTTTTATCCGGTGCGGATATTTTTATTCTTGATGAACCTTCATCCAATATGGATATAATAAACACGATTAAAATTTTAAAACTATTAAAAAACCTTTTACAAAAAGGCATAACAAGTCTTATCATAATGCATGATATCAACCTTTCTTTGGAATATGGCGATTGTTTTATCGGAATAGGGAAAGACGGTGTTATACAAAAAGATAAAAAAGAGTTTTTTACAAAAGAAAATTTAAAGAAAATATACGGAATAGACTTTGAAACATTTGAAAACAACAATAAAACATACGTTCAAGCTGTTGGCTAGCTTGCTTGTCATATTATGCGCACTTCCCATATACGGGGCGGAAAAAACATTTGTAAGCACTTCTCCTTCCATGACGGAAATTATGTATGAGCTTGGGGCGCAAAATCTTTTAAAGGCAGTTTCAACTCAATGCACTTATCCGAGGGAAGCAAAAAATAAGCCCGTTATAGGGGACAGTTATTTTATAGATACTGAAATGCTTGCAAAAATTAAGCCGGATTATTTTCTTGCGCCCGATTCTGCCGAATTTATGCTTCAAGGGTTAAAACGCTTGGGGGTTGAGCCTTTGTGTTTTAAATATAAGGATATTGAATCTATTTATAAAAACATTTTATCTTTGGGTAAATTAACAGGCAGAGAAAAAAGAGCAGAAGAAGTTGTTTCTTCAATAAAAGTAAAAATTAAAAAGGCAAACAAACATTCAAATAAAAAAATATTATATATCGTGCAATCTGAGCCTGTTATAACCCCTGCAAAATATAGTTTTATAAACGATATTGTTGAAAAATCGGGAAATATTTTAATAACAGGTGATATTAATTCATATTATCCTATTGTTTCAGAAGAATATTTAATAACAAAAAAACCTGATATTATTGTTATTGATTGCCATTCAATTGAAACAGGAAGAATTAAAAAACTTTTTCCGAATACAAAAATTGTTAAAATGACCCAAGAACAAAGCGATATTATTGACCGCCCCGGCCCAAGAGTCTGGATGGCGGTTCAATTTTTTGCAGATTTATTCGATTGATTGATTTATTTAAAAAACAAAATGGTATAATTTTTTTATGTTAAAAGCTCTCATTATACACATTCCAAGATTATACAAAAATAATTCGGACGAAATATTATCTGATATAAATTACTGTGCAACAGGCTTATTTTCGCTTGCATCAGAAATTCAAAAAGAAGGATTTGAAGTTGAAATTGTTCATTTGGGAATTGAAAAATATTTAAATAAAAAATTTTCATTAAGTAATTATATTAAAGAGAATAACATTAATTTTGCAGCATTTTCGCTTCATTGGCACAGGCAAATATATGATGTTATTGAAACCATAAAAAATATTAAAAATAAAAACCCAAATATTCATATTTCTCTTGGAGGAATAACGGCCTCTTATTTTGCACAAGATATTTTAAAAAAATATAGTTTTGTTGATTCAATAATAAAGGGTGAAGGTGAAAATTCAATTAAAATGCTTATAAGAGCATTAAATGAAAATAAAGATTTATCAAATATTCCAAATTTGTGTTACAGAAAAAACAATGAATTTATTCAAAATAATAAATTGATTGCACCTTCAGATAAAGATTATGAATTTTTTAATTTTTCTAACTTTTCCCTTATGAAAAATTTTGAAAAATATATAAAAATTCCATTTATATTAAATTATTCAAAAGAAAATCAATTAAGTGAAAATAGCGGATATTACCCAATAACAATAGGAAGAGGCTGTTTTGGAAACTGCCTTTGGTGCGGGGGCGGATGCAGAGTCAATAAAAAGTTATCTGGCAGAGATTTTGTATCATACAGAAATTCAAAAAGTGTTGTGGATGAGATAAAAATTTTAAAAGAAAAATTTAATGTAAAACGGTTTGTCTTTTCATTTGACCCTAAAGGAAAAGAAAGAGAGCCCATTATTTCTTTGTTATATGAAATTAAAAAGGAATTTAAGGGGGAAATTAGCGCATATTATAATTTAGACGGACTTGCAGACATTGAATTTTTAAAAGCTTTTAAAGAAGCGTTTGATGAAAATTCAATAATCGGGTTAAGCCCTGTGTTTCAAAATGAACTTTTAAGAAAAAAATATAAATCCTTTTATTATTCAAATGGAGAATTGGAGCGAGTTTTAACACAAATGAATGAAATGCAGATAAAATCCGATATTTATTTTTCAATAATAAAGGGGGTTCCAGATTTTGAAAATGAAAAATCGAAAGAATACGGAGAATATTTAAAAGAAAAATATAATTATATTAATGAGATTTTGCTATATGAACTTGAGCTTGAAATGGGCTCGCCCTTGTATGAAAAACCAAATGAATATAACATACAAGATAAAAAGAAAAACTTTAATGATTATATGGAAAATATAGGCATAAAAGGCTCTTTTGAAGGTTTTTAGCCGTTTGCTTTTTTGGCTTTAATTTCTGCAATTTTTGCCTTTATATCCTCAGCCATTTTTAATTCCATTTGTCTTATATCATAGAATGTTTTTTTCATTATTTCTTCGGTGTGGTCATTATTTATGTTTGTGCCGACAAGCGCATCTTTTTTAAATTGAATCTCTTTTTCCGTTTCATTAATAATATCTATAACTTCTTTTATTTCTTCTTTTGTAAAGCCGATATTTTTAAGGTTTTGCGCCATAGTTTTTTTCATTTGCGCCCTTACACTATTTAAAATATCAGTTTTTGATTTCCCTTTTTCACTTTTTTTAAAATTATTAAACATTCAAATAAGCCCTTTAAACTACGTTAAATTTTTGTACCACATCGCTTCCGAATTTGTCAACATATAAAAAGAGCCATTCTCTGTATCTTAAATACATCCAAATCGGATTTTTATATGCTTTAGAACATTCAACAAGGCAATAATCAAGAATTTCTTTTAATTCTTTTTTGTTCATTCCGACACAATCAAAATTTATATTTGGGGAAAATTCTTCTTCTGCAGGATATATTTTCAACATTCCGTATTTTTCGGGGTCGTCTGCCAATTTTGAATGTCTGCCCATTGTGTAAACGCTTCTTCCGTATGAATGAATAATATCTTTATTATCAACAAGCATTTTGACGGTTAATTTTGCATCTTCCATCGTTTCTGTCGGGAAACCGAAAAATATAAATGCAAAATTCCAAATGCCCGCTTCTTTTGCAGCTTTTAAGATTTCAAACCTTTTTTCAAGGTCAATTCCTTTATTTATTAATTTCATGACAGGAATTGAACCTGATTCTAAACCCCAAAGAACCATTTTTAATCCGTTTTTATGTGCTTTTTCAAAAACTTCTTTGGTAAAACCTGTTTCAAGCCTTGCATCAATGAAATAAGATACTTTAATGCCGTGCAATTCTAATTTTTCTGACAGCTCGTTTAAATATGTAGGTGAAACAGATTCATCAATAAATTCAAAATTTGTTATGTTATATTTTTCCTTAAATTCTATAAATTCTTTTATTACTTTGTCTGTGTTTTTAACATTAAAATTCTGTCCGAAATCTTGATCGCAAAAGCTGCATTTGCCCCAATAACACCCTCTTGATGATTGATAAGGAAGAACGATTTTTGGGGTGAAATATTTTGAAAAATCATAATCCGATAAATCTAAATTTGCCATTTTATCAAGCTTAACGGGGGTCATTTTATCGTTTTTGTGTACAACATTATCTTTTAAATATAAAAGATTCGGAACATCTTCTATCGGAATAACACCGTTTACAAATTTCGCAACTTCAACAATAGGGCCTTCACCTTCTTCAATTGTTACACTGTCTGCAAAAATTTCAAAAAATTCTTTATGCTTCATTAAGCTGTCTGCTATTCTTCCAAAGAAGTTTCCGCCTATGTTTATATGAGCATTTGTTTCTTTTTTGAGCATATAAGTAAGGGTAAGTCCCGGAATTATTTGGCTTGATGAGTTAAGTGAAATTGCTATAAAATCCGCATTTTTTGCCTTTATTTCATCAAGGTGTTTTTTATAATATTCTTTAAAAATATTTGTTTTATCATCCAAAACAAAATATTTTATATTTTCATAATTAAATTTAAAAAACGGGTTTTGAATTCCCTCAAATTCAACTTTTGTCGGCAAATACGGCAAAGATGCAATTTCAAGAGCCAAATCAACCATGTTAATTGCTTGAATTAAATATTTAGGGGTGTAAAATTTTTCACTTTTTATAATATTTATTGCTTCATTTATAAATTTTGGAACAAGATTTAGTGCATCTTTTTTTGTTTGAAGAAATTTTTTAATTTTGTTGTATCTGTATAAAAAAATCTGCTCATCAAAAGTATATTTATCTGCGGGTTTATCTTTAACAAAAACTTTAAGAAGGTTTTTTTCTAATTCTTTGTATATAGTTTTTGCTTTTTCAACCGCGCCTTCAAGATTTTTAGGGTTTAAAATTTCATTGAAAAAATCAATGTTTAAATCCATCGCATTTGCAATAAAGCCATTTTCTTTTATTTGTCCTATTAAAGAAGGCAAGGCAAAATGAGGACTAATCGGAGTCCATTGAGGGGGGAATATTAATAACATTTTTTTATTATTCATCATTTTAAATATCCCATATTTATCCTTCTTTTACAACAAAATAAAAAAATACCCACCAATTTGTGTAAAAGAAAACGTAAAGAAATGTTAAGTACATGCGAAAAACATATCATTTTTATATACTCATTTGTTTTTATAAAGATATGAGAGTAAAACCAGTGGGAGTAAAATATGACTACAATAGACAATGCATCATTTATTTCAAGTCTTGAATCAAGAGGCTTACAAACAACAGATTTATATAGCGAAAATGAAACAAACTTCGTACAATACGGTGAAGCGCTCAGTGCTGATCTTAAGCAAGAACTTCTTCAAAGTTTTGATAACGAACAAGATTATATTTTGCAGCAAAAAGTTGCTGAATTATTCCAAAGCACAAATGTTGTTGACAGCGATTCATTTATAAGCGCTTGTGAAAGTCTTGGCTTAAGTTGTTCCGTTGATTATCAATCAACATCATATATAGTTGACTATAAGCAAAGCCAATCAGGCGAAGTGGTTGATGGAGCTATTGCAATTTATACAATTTCAGACGGACAAGGCGGAGAAATTAAAATAGCAGATGCAAACGGAAACGGCTCTTTAGAAACCGAAGAATTATTCCTAAATGAAATTTTAGGCGATATAAATGCAGGACTTGTATCAGGCGGTACAGGCAGTGCTGCAGGTGCCAGTGCAGTTAAACAAATAAGTCAGGAAGAATTTAACGCACAAGTTGAAGAATACCTAAAAGTCGGCTTTACAAAAGAAGAAGCAACAGTTCTTGCAAATACGGCTCTTGGTACATCAAACGGATACTACACAGGCGCATGCAAGAGTGCTACACAAGATGAATTTAACAACCTTGTTGATATGGGCTTAAAATCAGGATTATCAAAAGAAACAGCAATTTTACAAGCAAAAAATCAACTAACAGCACAAGGTGCGCTAAATACAGACTTGCTTTATTATACAGGACTTGGCGTTGAAAAAAACACGGAAAATGAAGAAGTAAACACAGAAATAGCTGAAGAATCACAAGAAACAGAAGATACAAATGAAGGAAAAACATTTATATCTTTAACAGTTGAAAAAGAAGAAGACAAAGAAGAAGCAGCATAAAAAAATAATCAAAAAAATAAAAAAGCGCACTTTATGAGGTGCGCTTTTTATTGTGAAAAAAATAATTAATTTTTAATTAATTTTAAGCGGTTTTATGAAAAATTGATAAATAATAAAAGTGTTGAAGATGATGTATAAAAAAGAAAGGAGAACATCATGAAATTTTTAATTAAAAAAACACCTGATTGCTTTATTAAATCTGTAAATGATGAAATTGCCTCCATTTTAAACAGAAATTTTGACAGTATGTTTCCGGAATTCATTTCAGGCGGTGAAGAAATGGAAAAATTGGCAATGCCTGTTGAGTTGAAGGAAGATGAAAAAAATTATTGCGTAAAGGCCGAACTTCCGGGCGTTAAAAAAGAAGATTTGGATATTGATTTAGATAAAAACCATGTAACAATTAACGCTAAGAAAGAAGAAGAAAAAGAAGAAAAAGATAAAAATTACAAAAAATCAGAATTCAGATACGGTGAATTTTCAAGAACAATTTATTTCCCGAATGAAATTGATGTTGAAAAAACATCCGCTAAATTGGAACATGGAATTTTGAAAATTGAAGCTCCAAAAGTTGAGGCTGAAAAAGAAAAAGTTAAAAAACTTACAATTCAATGATAAAAAAAGGGAACATCTTGTTCCCTTTTTATTTACAGTTTTTAACAAAAAGAATATATTTTCTAAAGAAAAAAATAAAAACCACCGTTAAATATTTTGTTATAAATTTAATATTTAAAAGGAAGGTGTTTAATGGTGGAATCAAAAATGTCTCTATACGGATATAAGTTTGAAAGTAAAACAAATTATGAACTTCTTAAAAAAAGCGGGCTTGCTTCTAAGGAGTTGAAAAGTATAGATAAAGACGGAGATAAAAAAATCTCTGATAAAGAATTAAAAGATTTTGATGTAAGCAAGCTTAAATCAAGCGCTTCAGAAGATGAACTTATTGAATTTGAAGGGGATGATTTTGAAGACGATAACGCTTTTTCAAAAAATGTAGCCGTAAGTGCTGATGCAGCGATTCAAAATACAGAATCTAATGATGATATGGCAAGTGAAGAAACTCACAAAGGTCACAGAGGCAAAGGGGCTCACAAATCAGGTAAATCCCATGGACATCATGGCCATAAAAGAGGTGATAAAGCAGAAGGTAGTGGCCATGGCGAAAGGCCAAGAGGAGCAAAACCAAGCAGAAAGCCAAGCAGAAAACCCGGGGGTGATAAAAGACCATCAGGGCTAGATAATTCAAGTAATGCAGAAACAATGCATTCAAACGAACAGGCGCAAGAGCAAGAAGAAGAATAAAAAATAAAAAGACCAAATTTGATTTGGTCTTTTTATTATATTAAATTTTTCTTCCCATATCATATGCTGCATTTAATAAATCTTTTCTGTGAAGCGCATCACCTGCATTATCAACTCCGCCCGCTTCAATGCAGCCCTTAAGTTTTACCCCTTTAAAGCAAGCAATCCAGCCGTTTACTCCGTTTAGAACACTTTGTATAACTCCTTTTGAAAAATCCATTGAGGTTGCAATAACATAAATATCTTGGAATTTATGACCTGTTGAAAAAAGAGAATTTGCCCTATCTATAAGGGTTTTCATCTGCCCTGACATTTCATAATAATAAACAGGCGTTGCCCAAACAATAACATCAGCCTCTTTCATTTTTTCGGTTATTTCAATAGCATCATCTTTAATAACGCAGTGTCCGATTTTTTGACAAGCAAGACATCCTCTGCAAAACTTTATTTCCTTTCCTTTTAAAGAAACAAAATTAACATTGTGCCCAACACTAAGAGCGCCCCGTTCTGTTTCATGCGCTAAAATTTCGGAATTAGAATTTCCCCTTAAGCTTGTTGAAATAATCAAGACATTCTTCATATAAAATCCTTTATTAAATTATGTGTAAAAAGTGATACTAACAGCATATCCAAGCGTTATACGGTTGAATTTTTCTTCTTGCATAAGCAATTATAGACATCAACAACCCTCTTTCCTTATTATAACAGCAGAAATCGTTTTTTGTCTATTTTTTTGAAATTCTGTATACGTAAATAAAAGTTATAAAGGTTAAAACAGCGCCTATAATGTATGATATTTTCAAAGGAAGATTGAAGCCTATCTTTTGATTAAATATAAATACCATTGTTATAAAAACATAAAACAGCGCAGGAATTAAAGTTATAAAATAATTTTTCTTTGCCTTAACAAGAAATATTGTTCCGCAGCACAAAAGAGGAATTGCAATTAATTGGTTGAAAAATGTAAAATATCTCCATATTAAAGAAAAACTTCCGGAATTTGTTTTTGCAAAAAATAAAATTGATGAAAGAAATAAAACAATCGGTATAATAATTAAAAGCCTGTTTTTTATGCTTTTTTGTTCGAGATTGAGTGATTCGGCTATTGTTATTCTTAAACCTCTAAGTGCCGTATCGCCCGATGTTATGGGTAAAATAATAACTGCAAGTGTTACAAGAAAAGCAAGATTTAACGGTACAAATTTATCTGCAACAATATTTACAACATTTGCGGTCCCAATGATATTTTGAGGAACCAAATTTAAACTGTACACATCCATACAAGCGGCTGCCCAAATTAATGCAATTAAAGATTCAAGGCACATCATTCCGTAAAAAATACCCCTTCCCTCACGTTCGGAACTTACGGTTCTTGAAATTATTGTTGCCTGTGTCGAATGAAAACCTGATAATAGCCCGCAGCTTACTGTCATAAAGAACATTGGAATTAAAGGAAGGTTTTTTGGGTGCATATTTATATTTTGAAAATCAATATTTTGAAGGTTAACCCCCTTGATAAAAAATCCGAATAAAATAAGCCCCGTTCCTAAAAGAAGCATAGCGCCCAAAACGGGATAAAATTTTCCTATAATTTTATCAATAGGAAACAGTGTTGCAAAAATAAAATACAACATAATAACAATATATGTGCCTATAACAACGGGATTTGTTATTGAAAAATCATGTACATTACAAAATCTTTCCACAAAAATATCGCCCGATGTGTATACAAATACTGCAGTAACAAGCAGGAGCATAACGGAAACTATAAAAATAAATATTCTAAAAGCGCCTTTCCCCAAATATTTTTCAATTAATTTTGTAATTTGAGCGCCATTGTTTCTTAATGACAGCATTCCCGCAAAATAATCATGAACTCCGCCTGCGAAAATACAGCCTAAAGGAATTAAAATAAAAGC
>JAJJKW010001629.1:0-51792 GCA_023805745.1 Isotricha sp. YL-2021b | reverse complement strand
TCATAATAATGAAAAACAAAATATATTAAATAATATAAATAATTATGACAATAATAATAATAATAATAATAATAATAATAATAATAATAATAATAATAATAATAATAATAATAATAATAGAGATATTAGAGTTAATAATCATAACTTCCAATCAATTAAAGATATTGATAATTTGGAAAGTTTAGAAATTTAAAATTATTTGTTTTAAATATTTATTATGTATGAAAGTTTTATTGATTCTTGAATAAATTTTATACAATAACAAAAAAATTAAAATTTTAATATATAACAAATCTATATATTTCTAATATTAACATATATATTTTAATAAAAATAATCAGTGTTTATTCCCATTAGGGCACTTTCAACTAAACTAGGTTTTTTTTTAAATTCATCAAAAAATTTTTCAATCATTTTAACTTCTTTCTCAGTAAAATCACAAATATAAATTTTTTTAACTTTTTTTACTTTCAAAATTATTTTAATTCTATTTTTTCTATCTATATCTTCAATAATATCAACAACTTCACTTTTTGATAAGATTAATTCTTCTTCTTTTTCAATTTTAAAAGATAATTTATTTTTAATTTTTCCAAAACAAATTTCAATCATTTTTAAATTACCATTATTTTCTTCTGGAATTAAATAACCAGTAAAAAGATAATCAATTGAAATTGGTTTATATTCATTTAATAAAACTTTATATTGTGTTATTTGAATTTTTAATTCTTGAATTTCAACTTTATATTCTTCTATTTCTTTAATAAAATTTTCTTGTTCTAAATATAATGTTTCATAATCTTTATTTTTATTTATTAAATATTGTTCATACATTTCTAAATCTATTTTTAATTTACTTATCTTATTCTCATAATCTGCTTTTTGAGAATCAAATGTTTTTATATATTCTGTAAAATATTTTAAATTTTCTAATTTTTCATTTAATATTTTATTTTTTTCTTCTAATTCTTTTTTAAAATTTTCTTCTTTTTCTTTTTGTTGTTTTTTTATATTATTTATTATTTCATTTTTATTATTCTCTAATTCTTTTAATTTATTTTCATAATTCAATTTTAATTCATCTAATTTGGAATTTAGAAAATTTTTTTCATTTTTTATTGAATTTATTTCTTCTTTTAAATTCTTATTTTCTTCTTTTAAAATTTCTAATGCTTCGAAATTTTCATTATCAAATTTTTCATTTTTTTCTTCAAAAAATTGTCCAAAGAAATTTTTTAAGTTGTTTTTATTTTTATGTTTTATTAATTCTTCTTTTAATTTTTCTATTTGTTCTTGTTTTATTATATTTTCTTCATTTAATTTATTATTTTTATCTTTGATTATTGTATTTTCTTCTGTTAATTTATTAATTTCATTTTGTAAATTTTCAGATTTTTTTCTTTCATCTAATATTGCATTTCTTAATATTGAAAGTTTTACTAAAAATTCATTATTGTTGTCATTATTAATTTTTTTTTCTTCTTTTTCCGACATTTTTTTTATAATTAATTCATATTTTAAATGTTCAAAACATAAAAGAATTAATTTAAAATAAATATATTAAAAAAATTTCTATTAAAATTTAAAATTAAATAATTTTATTTAATCTTAGTTAAAAAATGTCTGAACAAAATTTTCAAGGCTCAGAATTAATAAGTACAAGAATCATAAATGATTCATTAATAAATTTTCAATATTGTAAAAGTATAATATCTCCAGATAAAAAATTTTGTGTCTTTTATAATCTAAATAATTTAATTATAATAGATTTAGTTTTAAAAAAAATAATTTCAAAAATATCATTTAATCAAAATGAAAATATTTCTAAAGTTCAATTGTTAAAACCAGATATTTTACTTTATTGTAAAAAAACAGATTATTCCGAAATTGTAATATCAAGTTTAAATTCATTATCAGGTTATTATGAATTAAAAATAAAAGAAGATATTTTAAATTATCATTTTACTCAAATTGATGATAGTGGAATTAATTATATGTTTGTAATAACATCAAATTATGAACTTATTATTTTTCAAGAAAATATTGAAAAAAAGAGAATTTATATATTGAATGATATTATACATATTCAATTTAAATTTAATAT
This sequence comes from Isotricha sp. YL-2021b, assembly GCA_023805745.1. Classification (NCBI taxonomy): domain Eukaryota; phylum Ciliophora; class Litostomatea; order Vestibuliferida; family Isotrichidae; genus Isotricha; species Isotricha sp. YL-2021b. Next base: position 49,688 of record JAJJKW010001629.1, on the reverse strand, counting down.
TGAAAAAATTGAATATATAAAAGAAAATCAATTACTTTTAATTTTTACCTCAAATGGATTAATTTTAGATTATTCAATTAATAATGTTGCTCAAGGAATAAATCAATTAATTCCAACATATAATGAAAATGTTTCAATCGATAATAATTATAATAATAATAATAATTATTCAATTATTAATGTAAATATAAATTGTTATATTTGCTTAAATAAAGAAGAAAACTCTTTAAGTGATGATTTTCAAGAAAATGAAGATATTAATATGATTAATGAAGTTCATCATTGTGTTTTTGTTACTATAACTGGAATAAAAAATAATCAAACTTCTTTTATTTCTTGTTATGAAATTGATGATTATCAATTAGTTCAAAAATTTTATATTGAAATTAAGGAAATTATTCAAGATTCATATATTACAAAATCAGTTACTAAAAATTCAAATTATGATAAACCTAATTATATTTTTCTTATTACTAAAACAAATGTTGGTAATATTAAGTTTTATTATGGTGATTTATATGCTATTGGAAATAAAAAAAATAATGAAAATGGTGAATTAATTTTATTAAATCAAAGAGATGATTTACAAAATATTTTTAAAATCTCAATTTTAAATTCTACGACTACAATAAAAGGAGTTAATCAATTCAAATTACATATTTTATATATGAAATTATTAAATGAATATGAATGTTTTTTTAAAAATGAAGTTATTTCAAATCGGAAAATCCTAGAAAATAATTATAATTTAAATTTAGATGAATATATCCAGTTTTATTTAAAAAATAGAAATAATCAAGAAATAATGGATAATTATAAACAAGGAATTTGTGATAATATAAATAAACCTTTGAATAGATTAAATTATGAAAATAAAAATATTGATTTCTTTTTAATTTCTCTTATTTCTAATAATGATTTATTTCAAATTAAAAAATATTTAACATTAAGAGATCCATTACAAAATAATAAATTTTTAGTTGACAATGAATCAATTAATGAAACTTGTAAAATATGTTATCATGAAATTAAAAGAATAATTGAAAATTTTTTAACAAATAATATAAATAATATTGATTTAAATGAATTTAATAATTATGAAAAATATTTAAAAAACTTAATTGAAATTGTAAAAATTGTTAAAAGAAGAAATAAAAATCCATTAGGAAAACCTTTTATTAAAGAAGATATTATTAAAAACAATGATAGGATAATTATTGAAAGTGAATTATTTTTTCTTGAAAATTTTTATTTTATCTTGAAAATATTAAATAATTATTTCAAAATAAATAAAAATTATAATCAAAATAACAATCATTTGATAAATCCAAATTATAAAAAAAATTATTACTTTAATATTTTTAGTTTTTTTAACGAAGAAGGTAATTCTGATATAAAAGAAAATTTGGAAAAATATTTAAAATATTATTTTATTTTTTCAAAAAATCTTGAGCAATACATTCAAAATGATAATTCTGAAACATTAATTGATTTTGAAAATTTATTATATTATACTAAATTTGTATTATTCAATTATTATTATTATTTTCTTAAATATAATATTGTTAGTAATGATATAAATAATCCAAATTTTTTTTCAAATTTTAAAGGAATTAGAAATGAATTCATCGAATATTCTCCAATTTCTGAAATATTATTTAATTTAGATCATTTAATATATAATCAAAATATAATTCCTTTAACAAATTTTTTTATTAAATTAAATCAAAAAGGAATTATCAATAAAAATAATAAAATAAATCATATTTTAGATTTATCAAATTTAAATAATAATTTATTGTATCTTTTATTCTCTCAAAATCACAAAGAAGAGGCATATTTAATTAGTAATAATATTTCAAATTATTTTAATAATTTTAATGATTGGAATATTCATCTTCAATTCTTATTAGAACAAAAATTTGATAATTTAGCTTATCAATTTACTAAAAATTGTTTTGCCATATATTATTTAAATCAAGATATAAATGATTTAAATGAAATAATAAAATCTCCAAATTATATAAATGCTAAAAAATTATATTATACTTTATTTGAATATTTAATCACTCATGAGAAAATTGATGTTTTATTTAAATTACCTTTAACTTTTATAGAAAAATCTATATTTAAAGAATATCTACTTGAAAATAATCAATATGAAGATTTATTAATTATTTATTATCTAAAATTAGGCTTATTAAATGAAGCTAAAAAAATTTTTGTTTCTTATATTAATTCTTCAAATGATAATATTTATTCTCATTCAAAATTATTGTATAAAAATTTAATTGATTCATTTGAAAAATTATATGATAAAAATAGAAAAAAAGATGGAAATATTAATTCAATTATTGATAGAATAAAAAATGATGAAAATCAACTTTTTCTAAAAATTAATGTTGAAAAAGAAAAAAATGATTTAAGAAATTCTATAAATCAAATAAACTCATATATTGAAAATAATAATAATTCTTATAAATTTTTAATTAATAGTTCAATAAGAGATGAAGAATTAATTGAAGGAAGAAAGTCAAATCAAAATCCAAATTTAAAAATGAATAATTTAATGAATAGTATTATTGAATCCTCAAAAAAAACTTTTGGAAATATTAATGGATTTGATAATAATAATTATAATGAAAAGAATGATAATAAAAACAAAAATATGATTCAAATTCATAATTTCGAAAATTTAAATAATTTCAATAATAATAATAATTACAATAGAACAATTATACAAAATAGTTATAGTGGATTTTCAAATGATATAAATGATAATTATAATAATAATAATAATAATAATTATAATTATAATAATAATTATAATATGAGAGAAGATGATAAAAGTATTAATAGTAGTATAATAGACACTACAAAACGTCAAAATTAAATAAATATATAATTTAATAAAATAATTTTTAACTTTTTTAAAAACTAAAAATAAAAAAAAGTATAAATAAAAAATGCAATATTTCATTATTTATATATAAAATATTTCTTATTCCAAATCATTTTCCATTTGTGAAGCAATATGTTCAAACAAACCAGAACTAGGTAAAACAAAAAATTGAACATTTCCAAAATTATTATCATCATCACTTTCTTCTCCATTTTCAATTTTTCTTAATTCTCTAATCATTAAATTACTAATTAAATTTTCACAAACATTAACAAAATTATTCATTTCTTCTCTATCTTCTTGTGTAAAATGCATAAAAGTTCTAATATGACGATGATTATTATTATTAAATTTTAAAGTTCTATTTCTATTTCGAATAAAGTTTCTTCTTCTTTCTTCTTCTTTTTTTTGGTTTTCAGTATATTCTTTTATTAATCTTTCACTTTCTAACATTTCTTCTCTTTCTTTTAATGTTTCATTTGTAATTCCATTTTGAATATATTTTTTCTCATATTTTAATCTTTCTATTTCTTCCATTCCTTTTATTAATTTATTATGAGCTTCTTCTATTTTTTCATTTTTTATTTTATTTGCATATTCTTCTTCTGTTGATTTCATTTTTATATTTTGTATTATTTTTGATTGAGAAATTCCTTCATTTCCTAAAATTGGATTTATTATATCATCTATTGCAAATATTATATCAAATGCATTATTTTTTATTATATCTATTTCATTTTTTCCTTCATTTCCTTTTATATTAATATTATTTGTTAATATTGATGTTATAAATGTTGTTATTGTTTTTAAACAGTTATTTAATTCTAATGGATTAAAATTTATTTCTGAAATTAATACGAAATATATTTTTGCTTCTTTTTTTAATTTATATGAATAATATATTCCATATGATTTATCAAATAATTTAAAAGAAGTTTTTAAATTTATATTTTTTGTATTTTTTTTAAGTAAATTTACTAAAAATCCTGTATGATATATTTCTAATTCTTCTCTTGTCATTGGAATAAATTGCCTTGCCAATATTATTTTATTATCTCCATTTGATATAAAAAATGTTTTTATTTTTGGATTAAATTTTGGGGATATTGCTAATTGAATTTTTTTCATTTTTTTAATTATAAAAATTTAATTATTATTGTTAAAATATATTTTATCTTTAAATATTTAATTAAAAAAAAAATATTTTTAAAAAATAAAAATGACGTAGACCTTAAATTAATAAAAATAATTTGAATACATTTGAATTAATAAAATTTAAAAATAAATTTATTTTTTATATTATATACCAATTAACAAATTATTACATTTTTATATATATTAAACTATTCCTTTATCTAAGTCTGATATGGGAAAAAAGAAAAAAGATAAATAATTTGATATATTTAACACCTATTAACAATTAAAAAAAATGAACAAAACTAATTATACAATACTAAACTGTTCATTTATTTTTTTACTATATTTAAAATTTCTGAAATACTTTTTGTTTTTAATTTGGACATTAGAAATTCTAAACATTTAGAATAATTTTCATATTGAAAATTATATATTTTACCAAATATTATATTTAAATCTTCTAAACCAAAAGTTTTTCTTATAAAAGAAATTAAGGAAAAAGCATATTCAATTGAGGTAAATCTAATATAAAATTTTTTATCAACTAATTTATATAATTGAATATAACAATTATAATAAACATTTGAAATTTCTATATTATGAACTCTTAAAAATTCTTTTTCATAACTAAATAAAATTTCATTATTTAAAAGAAAACTTAAAATATCATAAGCAGTGAAAAAATTTAATTCATAATTAACTGATTTTAAAATTTCTATTTCCAAAATTGAATCAAAATCTTCATTTTTTAAACTATTAATTATAGTCAAAGAAAAATTTCCATTTTCAAAAAATTTTAAGCAAATGATAACACAATGATATGCAGTTTTACAAATATCTTGAGTAAATTTTTTATTAATGAAAAGATTATCCATTAAATAAATACTTGAATAAAATATTTTTTGATCTAATTGAAAAGTATTACAAAAATTTTTTATGATATTTATTCCATTTATTCTTATATCTTTATATAATGATGTTGGTTTAATTTTGATTTTATTTTTCTTTTCTTCATTTGAAAAAGTTAACATTGTATTAAATATATCAATTCTATCTATTTCTATATTTTCTTCTTTTTTCTTTTTTCTTTTATGGATTTTAGGACTTTTTTCAATATTTGACATTATTTTGTCTATTTATTTTATTTTTTTATTTTTACTTTAAAAAAACAAAATTTAAAAAAAGGAAATATATCTTAAGATAAAAAATAATATTATTTAATAATATTATTAATTGAGTTATCTCTCAAGTTTTATTTTTAAAAATATATTTTTACAATTTTTGTTTTTAATCATAAAAAAATAATATTTTTTTAAATAATAATATTTAACTTTTATGTCTTGTATAGGTTTTTCTAAAAATAATAATAATACGAATTCAATAATTCTTTCTCCTCCAAATCCTCCTCATTATACAATAGAATCAAAAAATAATAAAAACAATTCAAATTATTTTGGCTCTTTAAAAACAGAAGTAAATTTCAATCATCAAATATTTAATAATATAAATTATCCAAATATAACCACTTCTTGCTATTCAATAAAAAAAATAAAAGATTCAAAAAATAATTTAATAATCATACATATTAGAAACAATACTGCAGAAAAAAAATCAAAAAAAAGAAATCAAACAATTTCAATAAGTGAATCATCACAATCATTAAGTTCAAATATTTCTTCAAATTTATCAGAAAAACATAAAAAAAAAATAACAATATTATTATCTCAAGGAACAAAAACAGATTTAGGAATAATTTATCCAAGATTAATAGATATGTCAAATATATTAAATTGTAATATTATATCTTATGATTATTCAGGATTTGGTTTTTCATCTGGAAATACATCAATTGAAACTTTAAATGAAGATATTGAAGAAGTATTAAATTTTATTACAAATAATTTAGAAATTCAATTAGAAAATATTATTCTTTATGGAAAAACAATTGGTTGTTTACCTTCAGTTTATATTAGTTCAAAAGATAAATATTGTTCTATTAAAGGTTTAATTTTACAAAGTCCTTTTATTTTTAAAGATTATAATGGAAAAAATAAAAATAAAAAATTCATTCATAATAATATGAATTTAATTAAAAATGTAGATTGTCCTGTTTTTTTGATTCATGGGAAATTAGATGATATTATTCCTTATGAGCAAATAGATATTTTTTCTAAAGATATTAAAGAATGTGTTAAATGGTTTCCTGAAAATGCAAATCATAATAATATTATTAGTAATTTGAGAAGTAAATATTATAAAAAGGTAAAAAAATTTATTGAGAGGATAATTGAATCAAGATTAAAAATTTTGAATAATGATATTTATTTTAAAGATGAAGATTGTTTAGAAGAAACTACAATTAAATTTTCTAATAACAATAATAATAATATTCTTAATAGTCAATTTACTAGTTTAAATTCTAATGATAATAAAAAAAGTTTAGAATGGAATGAAAGTTTTATTAACAATTCCTATAAAGAAAAAGATAATGAAAATGATAATAAATAATTACTATTCTATTTTAATATTTATATTTTTTTTATTATTTTATATAATTAGTTAAAATATAATAATCAAATTCTTTTTGAAAAAATTAAATTTTTTTATAAATTATAATATATCCTCTTTAACTTTCTATTTTTAAATAAAAACTCAAATTTTATTTTGATTCTAACAATTTTGCAATAAAAATAAATGTTTCAGTTTATATTATTTCTTTAAAAATATAACTTAACAATAATTTCGTTAATATAGTAATAAAAAAAATTCAGATTATATTTATAACATTAATAAATGATAAATATAAAAGATTTATTAATGATTAAAATATTTAAATATATACTATATATTAATATATAAAAGTTTAACCAATCAGTTATGTCAATCAAGAAAAAATTTATCATAAATTATTTATTCATTTTCATTTTCAAAGTTTTTATAAAAGGGATTTTCAGGTCTAATAATTTTTTGACAATTTTGAGGAGAATTTTCATTACTTTCCCCTTTTGTAGAATTTAAAAGATTTTCACTTTTAATTTTTTTTTTTAATCCTAAAGACAAAAAATCTTTTTCAATTTCTTCATTAGAACAACAATCTAAAAAACTTTTTTTTTCTTTTTCATGATCTTTTTTAATATGTTTTTTTATACTATTTCTCTTACAAATTTTTGTTTTAAAATTAAAAAAAAATTTATCTGAATTATTGTTATTTAATTGTATTGGTTTTGGAGAATAAATTTGTTCCACTTGACAACAAACTGAAATTGGTTTACAATCATTTGAATTCATTCAAAGTATTATTTTATAAAATTTATTTATTTTTAGATATATTTTTTTTAATTAAAATTTAATATAATCGTATTATAGACTAAATTTAAAATTTAATATAAGAATTAAAAAATATAATTATATAAATAGTAAATTTTAAAATTTTTTCTTTTTTTAAATTTTTGACTCTTTTCATTCAAATCTGAAATTTATTATTTTGAAAAAAACAAAAGTCTTTGTTTTTATTAAAAATGATTAAAAGTAAATTCGTTTTTTTATCAAAAATATTATAAATTTCTTATATAAAATTTGAAACAAAAAAATATTACAAAAAAAAATAAAAATGTCTAAAATGTTAAAAAGAAATTATTTAATAGATTCCCAAAATAAAAAAAACATATTAAACTTAAATAATGACCATATAAACAGAACAACAGATAAAGAAAATAATATATTAAATTATAAAAAGCAGAAACAAAAAAAAAAATACCAAAATGAAAAATTAAATAATAATTTTACAATTCAAAATAAGAGGCAATCAAGTTCATTATCACCTTTAAAAAATCGTATAAAACAAATAAAAAAACCTCAAATTAAAAATCAAAAAATAAAGCAAAAATTATTAGTAATTGACTTAGATGAAACATTAGTACATTCATCATTTGAATATTTTGAAAATCCAAATTTAATATTAAATATAAATTTAGAAGAAGAAGAAAATTGTAAAATTTATATTAATATAAGACCAGGAGCAAAAGAATTTATTGAAGAATTATCTAATTATTATGAAATAAGATTATTTACTGCTTCAAATGAAAAATATGCTAGTCAATTAATTGATATTATTGATGTAAAAAAAAAAATAAGTTCTAAATTATTTAGAAATGATTGTACTATTGAAGGAGATATTTATATTAAAGATTTAAGAAAAATGGATAAAGAATTAAAAGATATTGTTATTATTGATAATAATATTAAATCTTTTATTTATCAACAAGAAAATGGCATTCCTATTAAAAGTTGGTATGATGATAATAATGATTTAGAATTATTTAAATTAATTCCTATTTTAAAAAATTTAGAAGGCTTTTATGATGTTAGAACTGAAATTAAAAAATTTGTGAATAATAATACTTTTATTTGGATGAAAGGTATTAATTGGTTAAAAGAAAATATGCTTTCTTCAAATTTTGATGATGAATTAAATAAAGTTTTAGAAATGGAAAAAAAAAATAGTAATAATTATAATAATATTTATAGCTATAGTTTCATAAATAATAATAAAGTTGATAATATTAATAATAAAAATTGTAAAAATTATGTTATGAAAGATTTTAATAAAAAATTTAATTTAAATAGAAAAAGTCCAAAAAAAAGTTTAGGACAATCTAATAATTTATTAACTAATTCATGTAATGATTTTATTAAAATTACAAATAATTTTTTTTTTGAAAATAATTGTAAAAATAATAGTAAAAATAAAAATAATTATAATAATAATCCAAATATTAAAATAGAAGATGAAAATAATGAAATTCAAGAAAGATTAAATACTGATGGAAATGATAAATTAATATTTAAAGAAAAAAAGAATAAAGAAGATGAGAAAATTAATTTATTAAAAAGAAGTTCTTCTTTGAAAAAAAAAAATTTTCAATTTCAATTTTTTAAAGGAAATATAAAGAAAATAAAAGGGTTAAAAATTAAAAAAATAAATATAAAAAATAAAATGAATATGAATGAAAATACATTATTTAATTTATTTAAAAAAAGTAGAATAAAAAGTCCAAATAGAGAAAAATATAATGGAAATAACACAACACATTTTTATAAAAGTAAAAAAATATATGATTGTAATCCATCAGGAAATAATTCAATGAATAATTCAAAAAATTTTAAATTTAAAAATAAATATTCTCATTTACCTTCAGGAAGTATCCATTTAAATGATTCAAATGATAATTAAAATAATAAAATTTATAAATTTGTATAAATAAGATTTAAAATTAATTATAATTTTTTATATATAAAATATATTTTTTAATTCTTTCAAATAATGAAAAAAAAATTAAATTTTTATTCAAATTTCAGTTCAAGTGATTTGTTTAATAACAAAAATAAGTTTCCTTTTGAAATATCCTCAACAAAAAAAATAATTTCAAATTCAAAAGCATTTAATAATTATATTAGAAATTATATGGAGTTAACACAAAAATTATCTTTTAAAAAACCAGATATTTCATTTTATCCTATTTTAAAAAGCAATTCAGGATCATTAATTCCTTTAAATAAAACACAATATAATTCATCAATTGAAAAAACAACATTAAATTCTTCAATAAATTCTCCAAAATCAAATAATTTTTTTATAAGTGATGATTATAAAATTAAAAAGAATTCAAAAACAAAAATGAAAAAAAATAATTTTAAAATTGATATTCAATCTTTATTAAATCAAAAAAAAAAAATTAAAAATATAAAGAAAAAAACAATTCATAAATGTTTAATTAATTCAAAAGGGGAGCATAGAAATAATATTTTAATTGAAGATTATTTTTTTAAATGGAAAAATAGTAATTTAAAATATGAAGAATCAGATATTTTTAATCGTGATGAAGAATATAATCAATTTCTGAAGGATAAAGTAAATTATATTCAAGAAAATAAAATTGAAAATATTACAACATATTTAGAAAGTTTTATTCAAGATTCAAATAATAAAACTATTCATTTAAAACTTCATCCTTTAAAAATTACATTCTCACCAATAAATAATAAAAATGACAAAATAAAAGAAAAAATCATTGAACTTCCCTTATCTTATCATTTTTTATTTTATTATAAAGGATTAGAATTTTTTAAAAAAATAATTTTAGCAACAATTAAATTTAATATTGATTATTCAGAAATTTATTTTAATGAAAATGAATTATATGAATTTATAAGAAATATAAATAATAATGATAGTGAAAATTCAGATAAAGAAATTATAATACAAGAAAAACCTTATTCCAGAAAAAAAACAATTAAAACTCTTGATTTTTTTAGAAGGTCTATTACAAAAAAAGGGGTTAAAAAAAGTTCAAAAACAATTGAATCTATTTCTGAAAGAAAAGAAACTAAACTTACTATTAATAATAGTGAAAAAAATATTCATATAAATAATATTAATAATTATAATGAATATAATTATATTTGGATTACAAATTCAGTACATTTTAATATTAAAATTACTATTCCTTATGTAACTTTTAATTATATTTTATTAAATAAATCAATTATGAGATATATTGAAAAAGATTTATTTATTTTTTTATTAAAAAATCATTTTCTTGATTGGGATTTTTATATTATGAATTATTTATTTTCAATAAAACTATTTCGAAAATATATTGAATATAATTTATCAAAAAGTAATTTTAAAGAAATAAAATATTCAGATATTGAATCTTTAGATAAAGAGAATATAGACAATAATATTTTTTCAATATCGGCAAAAAAGATTTTTAAATATGATAAATCAGATTTATCTTTTTCTTTTTTTTACACAAATGAAACAAATAAAAATTCTTTAATTAAAATGTATTCATATTCAATTAAAGTAGATGATGATAAATTAAATCCAAAAAAAAAATGGAAATTTAAATTAAATTTTGATCATTTGAATTATTTAAATAATATTAGTAAATTCGAATCCCTTGAAACTTTTATTCCAAAAATGTTGATTTTTGATTATGAAAATGGAAATGTGAAAATGGATTTTTCAGTATTTAAAGATTTTTCACCAAATATATTAAATTATAAAAAATTAGAAGTCGACATAAAATTACATAAAGACATTAATTCAGATAGGTATTCAGAAGAAAGAAATAAAGATTTAAAAATTATGATTGAAGAACCTTATATTGAAATAATTGATTATAGAAATAAAGTTAAACAAATTAAAAAAGAATTTAAAGTTTTTCATATTGAGTTTTTGAGAAAATTAATTGATTATAATTTAAATGAATGGCCTTTATTTTTAATAAATCATAAAAATGAATGGAATATCAATAATAAAAATTATTTATTTAGAATTAGTAAAGTAAAAAACGGAAGAAAGAAATCTGCAGTTAATAGTGAAATAAATTTCAATAAATTTCAAAGAAGTTTTAGAAAATTAAATTCAGCACTAATTGATTATAAAAATAAATAAATTTATATATATATATTCTATTTCAATAATTATATATATAAAATTAAAATATTTAGTTAATTATTTATTATCTATTTTTAAAATTTAAAAATAAGATTTATATTTTTAAATATTATTTTTGTAATTTAAAAAAAATTATTTAATTCTCATATTTATTATCAAAATAATCAATGATTTTTCTACTAAAAGAAAAATAATCAAAAAAAGAAAGAGAAATTCCACCAAAATAAAAAATTTTTTCAAAAGAAATAAAAATCATACTTTTAATTCCTTCAAATTTACTCTCAAAACCATTATTTTCTTTAATACCTGGAGTAAAATTAGTTAATGATAAATTATCCTCATATTTCATTTTATTAAATTCACTTGGTCTAAAATCTAATTTTGATTCTTCGTTTTTTTTATTAAAAAAAATATTATTATTTATATTTTCAAATTCAGTTTTTCTTATTTTTGATGTAGCTCTACTATAACGAAAATATTCTTCTAAATTTTGATTATTATTATCAAATTCATAGTACATTATTAATAAATTAAAATATTTACTTGATATTATGGAAAGAAAATTAGTATCTTCCATTAAAATTGAAGTAAAGTTTAAATAATCTTTTATTGAAATTTTATTTTCTGAATTAAATAAATTATCTTGTGTTATACAAAATGAAGTTCTATCTTTTGAAGTTATTAATTTTTCGAAATTATTTTTTAATGGATTATATCTCATTAATTGCCAATAATTAAATATTTCTTTTGGTAAATTTTGCATTATTGAATTTCTATAAATAAAAATTGCAAAAGGATTTATATTATTTATTTTTATTTTAAAAGCTCCTAATAATATTGGAAGAAATGTTATTCTTTTTCCTCTTATATATTGTAAATATTTTTCCAAAGCATAATTATTTGAATTATCATATAAAATATTTGGAAATATATCTATTATATATTTCCTATCATTTGTTTTTAAAGAGAAAATTTTCATTGATTTAAAAAATTCACTTTTTATATTTTTAGATATTAAAAAAGGATAATTAGAAGAATGAGATAATAAACTTTTTATTGTTTCACTTAAAGAAATATCTTTATTTTTTATTATTGATTCAAATTCTTCAAAATAAAAATATTTAACATTTACATTAAATTTATCTATAAATTGAGTATTTTTATCAAAAGAATTTGTTTTTAATTTAGTGAGAAAAGCATTTCCATTATCTCTAAATGAATTTTGATTAAAATCAAATTCAAAATATTTTTCTTTTTTATCTAAATTTTTATTACATTCTTCAGAAACAGGAATTAATATAGAATCTCTTTCTTCAAAATCTGAAATTTGATATTCTTTCATTTTTCCAAAAATTGATGTAATACAAACAAGAGATAAATTTAGATAATATTCAGAAACTTCTAAATTAAATTGAGATATATTTGTAAATTTTAAAACTTTATGAAAATAATATAAAATTTTATCTTTTTTAATTACTTCTTCATTATTACTTAATAACATACAATTTAAATTTAAATTATTATTAAAGAGACTACTTTTACTTTTCATTGTTAAAATAGGTCTATAATAATCATTACAACCAAAAATATGATAAAAACTTGATAAATCTTTTCTTCCTAAAGTATAATAATAAAAATCTGAATTTCTTATTAATATCATATTAAAAATAATATCTAAAAAAATCATTATAAGAAAATAAAACGTGAAGATATCATTTATTAAGTTAATAATTTTTTTTTCTTGCATTAGATTAATTATTACATAGCTAAGTTGAATTAAAGAGAATATTAAATTTAAAATATTTTGAAATGTAGTTTTCCCTTTACTTTCATTTTGAAAATTTGATAATATTATTACATTCTTTATACAAACAAATAAATTAATTAATGAAAAAATTAATAAAATTATAAGTAAAATACTTCTAGTTAAACATATTACTAATTCCAAATTAATATCGGGAACTTGAGATTCTTCTTTTATTAATTTATTATAAAATATTGCTATAAAAGTAAAAAAAATAGTAAATATTTCCCAAAACAAATTTTTTGATTTGTTATGAAAAACACTTATAAAATTATAAAATGGATAATTAATTTCTTTATATAATTGAATATTAACAGAAAGAATATTTATATAATAGGCAGTTAAAAATATAATTAAAATATTTTCAAAATATTTACTTGAATCTAAAGGATGTTCTAATAAATAATTCACTTTTAAAATAATATAAAATACATTAAATAAAAAGATAATAATAAATCTTTCAGATAAGAGAAATTCACTTTTTAATAGTTTTCCCTTGTAAAATAAATTTGTGAAAAATAAAATAATTGATAAAACAATTGGAATAACTGATAAAAAAAATAAGGCAAGATTTGGAAATTCAATAATTTTATACATTTTTTAATGTATTTATTTATTTCTATTAATTAAAAATTACTTAAATTTTTATTGATAGAAACTGATTTAATTAAATTTATAAAAAAAATAAAAAATAAAAATTAATTTATATAATTTATTTCTAAGAAAAATATAACTACATTTAATATAAATAAAAAATAAAATTTATGTTTAATTAATCATATAAAAAACAACTAAAAAATGTCAAAAACTTTCAAAAAAAAATATCATTTCTGACTCAAAAATATCCAGAAAAAACATTAATAATGTCTCCAAAAAAAATTGAAGAGGAAACAAAAGTAATAGAAGAAGCATTAACAACAACATTTGATAAAGTAATATCTATTTTAAATAACATATATACATATTTAACAAATAACAATAAACAATTAGCAGATGATATAAATTTCGTTATTTCAATAATTAAAAGCAAAAAATTATATAAATATCAAGGTTTAGATGAAACTTTTTCTTATGATAAAAATAATTCACCAATAGAAATGGAAAATATAATAGGATATTTAAATAAATTTTCAAAAAAAAAAGAATTTACAAATTCAAGAAAAAATTTCCAAACATCAAAATTTGAAATGAATAGTGAAATACATGATAAATTTAATTTAGATAATATTGAAAATAATGTTATTCATAAAGTAAATACTCCAAAAATAGGAAATGTATTTGATTTTTATCATGTTCCAAGTTCAGAAGAATTAAATGATGAATTAATTTTTGATCATTCAAGTGATGAAGAAGATAATTTAAATAATAATATTCCAGAATTAAATAAAATGATGACAAAAAAATCTTCTTTTGCAAGAAGTATTTCTTCATCAAATAGAAATTCATCAACAAATTCTTTAAATTTAAATTTTGGATATATTAAAGAATCAGATTTATTAGACAAATCTTTTAATATATTCCAATATTATCCAGAAACAAAAAATAAAAAAAATTTTATGACATTATCATATCTTCTCTTAACTAAATTTTATTTATTAGAAATAACAACAGATAAAATATTAGAAGATTTCTTAGAAGAAATATTTAATAAATATACATCAACAACAGCAATTTATCATACAGAAAGACATGCAATTGATGTATTACAAACAATATATATTTATACTTTTAAAACAGATTTTATTAAAATATTAAAATTAGGTCATATAGATATTTTATCTCTTGGAATTTCTGCTTTAGTTCATGATCTATCTCATCCAGGTTATTCAAATGATTATTTAATTAAATCTAATAATAATTTAGCTTTATTATATAATGATTCTCATGTTTTAGAAAATTTCCATTTATCAGAAACTTTCAATTTATTATTTGATACTACTAAACATTGTAATATATTTAAAAGTTTATCTAATGATGATTATAAATTAATTAGAAGAAGAATGATTGAATTAATTCTTGCAACTGATATGAGTAATCATAGTAAAATATGTTCTATTGTTAAAAATTTTTTTTTGGAAAATAATAATATTCAAAAAAAATTTAATATGGAAGAACAACAAACTGTAATGAATTTTATATTACATACTGCAGATATTAGTCATTGTTCTAAAAATTTTGAAATAAGTTTTAAATGGACAAATTTATTAAATGAAGAATTTTGGAGAGAAGGTGATGAAGAAAAAGAAAAAAAATTACAAATTGGATTTTTATGTGATAGAAATAAAGCAGATATTCCAAGAAGTCAAATTGGATTTATTAAAGGAATTGTTCTTCCTACTTTTGATATTTTATATAAAGCTTTTCCTAATGATGATATTAAATATTATGTTGATAATGTTAAAATTAATCTTGAAGAATGGATTAAATTATGTGATAATAATAATAATGGAAATAATATTATTAATAATAATGATAATGTTAATAATTGTAATAAAAATAATAATGATGAAAAATAATGTAATATTTTGTTATTGGTTTTTTAGGGTTTTAGTTTTATTTTTTATTGTTATAAATTTTTTTGTCAAAAATATATTTTAAATTTATATTTTTTTAAAAAAAATAAATTAAATAAATCAATTAAAAAAATATATATAAAAAACATAAAAGTAACATATAATAGAAATAATATTATGTCAAACAATAACTACAACAATTATTATTCTCAAAATAATTTTCATAATAGAAATAAAAATTACCAAAAAAAAAAATTTCCTTATCAAAATAAAGGAAATATAAGAGAAATAGAAATAAATTCAATAACACAAACAGAGCCAACCAAACAAATAGAAAACAATAATTCAAATAAAAAATATGATAATGATTTAAATCAAATAGATCAATTTGATTATATTTCAAAAACAAATGATGAAACTTTAAGTATAACAAATTTTAAACAAGAATTTATTGGAAATAATTCAGAAGATATAATTTATAGAGATTTCATTACTTCTCAGATGAAAAGTTTAATTTTTAAATTAGATGATATAGATTTTGATAAAAAAATTAATGATATTTCTAATAAGATTTCTGATGAAAAAAATAATCTTGAAAAAAAAATAGATGATTTTAATAAAAAAAATGAAGAAGATATTTTTGAAATTAAAGAATTATTTGATTGGCAATGTAATCAAGATTTAAGGAAAAAATTAATTTTGTTAAAAGGAGAAAAATATTCTAAGGATTTTATTATAAATAATGTTTTTGATTTTGAAAATTATTATAATAGTATTTTAACCAATGATTTAAAAGAAAAATATTTACAAAGTAAATTTTCTTTTTCTGAAATTATAAATATGATTTATGAAGATTATAAAGACAATAGTAATACAAATACTTATCATAATTTAAATGATAAATTCTGGTTTATTGTAAATTCTTTTTTTGAAAATGATAATAAAAAAGAAAATAAATTAATTTTAAATTTAAGTGGAAATATTTATAGAATAATAAAGCATTTTAGAGGATTATCAGATGATATTATAATTGATTTTGGAGAATTAGTTCCTTTTTTAGATAAAAAGGAAAAAATTGAAAAAGCAAAAAAAAATATTATCATTATAATAAATTTAATTTATGAAGTTTTAAATAAACAATTTGAATTATCTGAATTATCAAATAAAATCTTTGCTTATGGACATTTTTTTTATGGAAAAAAAAGTGACACTTTTCAATTAAAAGAATTTGAAGAAAATTCAATTTTTTTTGATTTTGTTGAATTAATTTAAATCAATTCAATTGTTTTATAGAATATATTTATTAATATCTTTTAATTAATAATGTGATTAAATTATTGATTTATAAATTGTTTGTTTTTAATATATAAAAATAAATATTTTTTATTATTTTTTTCCTTAATTTAAATCTATTTAAAAATGTATAAAAGTTCAGAAGAAATTCAATTAAATGATAAATGGGTAATATCAAAATTACTAGATAATTTAGATAATCATTCTCATGAATTTAGAGTAAATGAACAAATAGAATTTTTTGATAATAATTTAAATATTTGGATAAAAGGAAAAATAAAAAATATGAAAGGTGATTTTTATATAATTAATTATATGACAGATGAGAATTTCTTTAATTCTAAAATAGTCCATTTAAATAATATAAGAATAATTTCAAAAGAAAAAGAAAATAATAAATTTGATCTTAATAAATGTAAAAAGTATTCTCTTGAATGCTTAAATAATTTAAATGATTATAAAGAATGTCAATTTATTTTATGTGAACAAATTAAAAAAATATTTGAAAATGAAATTGAAAAAATATTTGTCTCAAAAGATAATTTATATATATTAGAAAAATTTAAAAATAATCCTTTAAATGATGATATGATAAATAATATGATTATTATATCAAAAGAACATTTTGAAGAAATGGAAAAATTAAGGGATTCTGATTTAATTAATTATAATAATTCAAATGATAAAAATAATCAGAAAAAAGTATTTAAAGAAGAACTTACATTAGAAAAAGATATTTATGAAAATCAAAAGAATTTAATTGATTTTGATGTTAAAATTGAAGAAAAAAAATCAAATAACCAAAATGAAATTACATTAATTATAAAATCAAAAGATGAAAAAAATTTAAAAAAAGCAATTTTGATATTCAATGTTATTCAAAGTTATATTACAATTCCAATAAAAGTAAATGAATCTTTTTTTAATAATAAAGATTATTCAAAAGAAAAAAATATATTTTATTTTGCAAATTTATATAGAGTAAATGAAAATCACTTTAAATATGATGATAATTCTACAACTATAAGAGTTATTGGTAAAAAAGAAAATGTTCATTATTTTATAGAAACATTAAATGAATATTGTTCTAGTTTAGAAAAGAAAAATAAAAAAATAAATGAATTAAAAGAAATTCAAAAAAAACTTCAAGAATTTCAAAAATAAATGAAAAAATTCAAATAAATAAATTAATTAAAATAAAAAAAAATTACAATTTAATTTATATTTTTGATAAAATGAAAATATATAAATAATAGTCATCTATAAATTAATTTAAAAATCATATAAAGTTTTTTTAGAAGAACGAATAATTTCTCTACATTCTTCACAAATTGGTTCTTTATTTTTTAGAGAAATTTCTGGAATAATATCTGTTTCACTTTTACAAAAAGAACATAATTTTTTTCCACATCTTGTACAAACTTTTTTTGAAGATGCAATTGATCTATTACATAAATTACATATTGTTTCTTTTTTCTTTTTTTCTTTATCATTTTTTTTTTTTTCTTTATTTTTATCATTTTTAATTTTATTATAATTTCCATTTGATAAAGTTATAAAATAATCTCCAGCAATACAAATTATTTTCATCATATCTTCTGATAATCTAATATATTTAATTGGATAGTTTATTATATCTATTTTAATTAATTCATCAAAATGAAGAGAAAGATGAAAAGTATTAAATTGATGTTCTTGATTATAACATAAGTTATAAGGATAAACTACCTTTTCTCTATTTTCAGAATGTAAATTTATTAATTTCCAAATTATTATATTTCCATTTTGATGACCTGTAAATAAGTTAATATCACTTTTTGTATTTTCTATATTTTTTATGAAACAAGAATTTATTTTTGATTTTGAATTATCTAATTTTAATTTAGCTAATAATACTCCATTAATATTAAATAAAGTTACTTCTCTTGATGAAGAGACTATAAAATCTCCTGTATTATGACATATATTTGTAAACTTTATTTTTTTTGTAAAATTAGTTAAAGAAAAATAGTTTATTTTTCTAAGAAATCTAAAAGATATTAAATCAAATAAATATATAAAATTATATGAATCTATTACTATTAACATTGAATAACTTTCACATAAATCAATTAATTTTATATTATTTGAAATAATATTTGTTGAATTAATTAAGAAAATATATATATTTAATATATTTTGAGCATTTTCTCCAAATTTACTAAAAGTTTTTTGTTCATTTATACACTGATAAGAAAAACCATTAATTTCATTTATCTGTTTAAAAGGATTTAATTTTATTTCTGGTTTATATAAAATAAATAATTTATTATTATTATTTAAAAGAATACAATCATTATTTAAAATATTTGAATTACTCATTGAAATATTAGAATCAAATTCAATATTATTAGAAGGATTATAATTTGAAGTATCATTTGTATTTATACTTGTAACACTTGATACAGTTACATTAGTCCATCCTGAAATTACATTTATATTTAGAGTTATTGGATTATCATTATTATTATTAGGAGTAATTACATTATCATATTTACTTTTTTTTTTCTTTGGAATCAATTTACCAAAAATAAATGATTTTTTCTTCTCTTTTGGTTTTTCTTGTTTTTTATTTATTATTTCATTTTTTATTTTTTTAAGTTTATATTTCTCTATCACTCCATTTAAAAAACCTATTATTAAATATTTTCCATCATTTGTTGCTTTAATACATGTTATTGTTGATTTATTATGTTCTAAAACATATGTAAATTTAATTGAATGATATGGTTTAACTATACTAAAAGAATTACTTGGATTATAAATTCCATTATCAGAAGAAAATTCAATATAATTTTTATAAGTTGGAGGTAGCAAAATTTTATTATCAGAACAAAAGAAATAAATTAAATTTTCTTTTTCTTTTTCTTTTTCTTTTTTATTATTTTCTTCATCATTATATACAATTTTAAAAGATGAAAGTCCTCCTTCACTTTGAGAATAATTTTCATTAACATATTCATAATATTTATACATTTCTTTTATCTTTTTCCCTGAAAAATTTTCAATTTTATATTCTTTTCCTTTTATAATATTATATAAATCACCACATCTTCCAAAAATAGCATTAATTTTTTTATATTTCTCTCTTTTAGGATGAGACTTATTAAATAATTGAATAGGATTAATTCCCATATTTAAAATTTCATTTATTTTATCTTCAATTAATTCATCATCTTTATCTTTAATTTCTAATTCAGAACAAACTTTTCTTAAAACATTAAAAGATTTAATTGCTTCATCTCCTTTTTGTTTATATCCAAAAATTAAATCAATCCATTCATTTATATGATTTGAAACATAAACACTTTCTAAACTTTTTTCTAACATTTTAGAAAATAATCTCGGAGAATTTTTTGCCCATTTTGGTAAAATAACATTACTAACTTTAATATTATTAACTGAAGAAAAACCAAAAATAAAATTATTAAAATTAACATATAATTCAGGTAAATTAAAAATATCTGGAATTAATTCTTGATATTTTTCATCTATACAATAAAAACTTTTAATATCAAAAAATAATCTATCTGGAACATCAAAATTTCCACCTTGAATTTCAGCAGAAATTAAAGAAAAAGGTTTTATTCTTATTAAATAATAAGAAACAAAACCAGGATTTGAATAATGAGAACCACAATGATATTTTTCATCATCATCTTCAAATTCATCAAATTTAATTTTTAATTTTTCTTGTATTTCTTTTCTTTGAGCATATATTGGATATGAAAAATTTCTATATGTTGTTTCTTCGTTTTTATCAGGATTTAAATCAATTTCTTCTGAAGAATAATCACTTAATATCCAAGGATAAATTGGATATTGATTTAAATCATTATATGTTCTTCCACTTAATGTATTTAATATCATTAAATAATCATATGTAGTTATTATTCCATTTTGCCATTTTTCTTGAAATTTTTCTAAGAATTTAGTCTTTTCATTTATTACAAATTTTTTCTTTTTAAATTTTATATTTTTTTCTTTTTTATTATCTACATTATTATGAAAATGTAAATCAAATTTATTCTTTTCATTTATTATATAAGAATTACGAATAAAAATCAAATTTGAATTTTTTAAAGAAGAATTTGAGAAATTTAAATTTAAAAATAATTCTGAAGGGTTTATTTCAATATTTAATTGTTTTTTTCTTTCTATATAAGATAATTTGAAATATTCTATTATATTTTTTACTAAAGATTGTCCATCAAGTGGATTATATGCTAAATAACAATTTAATCCATTTTTTAAAAATATTTCTATTGCATTATCTTGATGTAAAAACTTATTTGTATGAATTTCATTTATTTCATTATATGAAAAAGATAATATATCTAAATCTTTTTTTAATCTATTAAAAATATCTATTTTATTTATTTCTTCATTATCATTATCTTTTTTTTCAAAATTGAAAATTTGACATTGTTCTTTTAAATATTTTTTATATGGTTTTACCCAAAAAACTCTGTTAATAGGTTTTTTTACATAATATAATTTCTTTTTATATAAATTAACATTCGAAAGAAGATATATTTTTTTTCTTCCTAAAATTATTACACTATTTAAATAAGTCATTCCTTTTAATAATAAACAATTATATGCTTTTTGAAATTTGTCTTTTGATTCAATTGTATTTTTAATGAAATTAATGTCAAAAATTTGTTCCAATGAAAAAAATTCATATAATCGATGATTAATATTATAAAAATTAAATTTTTTAAGAAATTCATTGTCGTCTTTTTTTTCTTTTTCTTCTTTATTATTATCAGTATTTATATTACTCGAATTTTTTCTATTATTAAGTTCACTTCTATCAATTTCATTATTTAATATTTTATCAGGTCTTAAAATAAATTTTTTTCTTTTTCTACTTGGTCCTTCACTTTTCATTAAATAAAATGAAAAAGAAAAATTAAAATTTAAATTACAGTTCAACAAATGAAAATCGCAATAAATTTTCATTAAATTTCTTTTATAATCAGTAAAATCAATATGTTCAAAAAATAAAGAATTCATATAATCTTTTATAAATTTACATAAAAAACAATCTTTACTACAATTTCCATTTTTAGAATCTTTATCTGCAATTGAAGAATTATCCATTGCATTACTATTATCATTTATTCCTTTAATTTCCCCTTTAATACTAAAAATGCCTTTTTGATTTGAATGAGTAGAAGTATTTCTTCTTTCTTTTTTTCTATTAAACAAAGACTGAGTAGAATTTTTTTGTTTTGGATTTTCAGAATCATCATTGTTTTTATTCTTATGTATTTTTTCTCCAGCATAACTTAATCTTCTTTCTGTTATTGAATTATCATTTTCATATTCAATGTCATTTGAAAATGAATTATTTTCAAATGTTATTATTGTACTTTGTTTTAAATTTAAAGAATTATTTTTTCTTTCGGGAAGGTCTTTTTTATGAATTTCTTCTATATTTTTATTATTGTTAATAAATTCTTTTATTTCTTCTATATTTATTTCTTCTTTTGAATATAATTTTTTAAAGATATTTTTTAATATTTCTTTAATATTTTCTGAATCTTTATGTAATCTTATTATATGTTCTTCAATATTTGATTCAAAATTATAAATTAGATCTATCAATTGTTTTATATTGCTTAATATTTTTTCTGAACTATTTTTTTTTTTTTTGTCATCTGATAATAAATCGTTTTTTTGCTCTTTTTGTGGGAACTTTTTTTTTAGTAATTCTAATATAATATTTATAATTTTTTCATCGATTTCAAAATCATTTAATGATGCCAAAAGAATAAAAACTAATCTATTCATTATTACTTCTTCTTTTAAATTAGAATAACACTTTATATCTGTATTTATTAAATTTAAGATTTCTTTTTGAATTTCATTAGATAAAGATTCAAATAAATTTTTATTTAAAAATATATTACTTATTATTATATCTTTTACTTCTGTTAACCTTATAATTGCATATAATTGGTCTATCATATTTCTATCAATAAATTGCTTATTTTTATATAAAGAAAAATAAAATAAATTAAAATGTTCTTTTTTTTCAAAAAATTTTATAGAATGCTCTGAATTATGTAAAATATCAAAATAATTTATAAACAATTGAATTACTTTATCAAAAAATTCCTTTGTGATATTATCTTCATTTAATAAAATAAAAATAAATTTTTCAAGATTAATAAACTCTAATTCTTTACTTATATAAGTTTCAGGATAAATAACATAATTATATAATTGAGATTTTAAATTATTTCTTCTTAAAATACCTAAATTTTTTGCCCAGTCAATAAAATTATATTTATGATATAATTTAGTATTTTTATCTAAAAAAATATCTATATTTTCATTTGAATTGAAATCAAAGAAAATATTATTTGACTTTAAATTATATAAAACCGTTTTTTCAGTAAAAATTTGCATTTGATGTAATTTAATATATGGAAAAGTAAAACATTTATCAAAATATATATCTTTAACATAATTACATTTATATCCGATAAGTATATTATTTGGTTTTGAATCATTAAAATTAAATTTAGTTTGTTCATAATATATTTCTTTATTATTAATTGATATTGAAATATAATTTTTTTCTCTTGAATAAAATGTAAATAAAAAATAATTATTATCATTTGGACGTAAAATATCATAAATATTTTTTTCAGATTTATTTTTTCCTTCTTTTGAACCGTCATCAATAATTAAATTTAAATTCTTTAAATATATTTTAATAAAAGTTTTATTTTTTTTAATTTTAAGTAAATAAAAATAATCTATGATTGATTCATTTGAAGAAAAAAGGGAAAAATTTTGATTAATTTTAATTGTATCATCTTTATTTGGAATTATTATATCATTTATCTGAATATTATTAAAAATATTTGGTTGTTTAATATTTATGTTTGTTAATATTATTCCACTATTAAAATCAGAAGTTATTCTAATATTTGTTGATAAAATAGATAAAATTTCTGATGAAATTTTTAAATAATCAGCATTTGTTTTATTATTTATAAAAAGTAAAATTTCCAAAATTAAATCTTGGAAAAGGTTTTTATTTAAAAATTTTGTTAATAAAGAAAAACTTCTTAAAATTAATTCAATTAATTTTGGGTTTGAATCTTTTTCATTATTTAATATTTTAAATAGATTTTTTATTATATTATTTCTTAAGAATAATTTAATATTACTATCATTAACTTCAAATAAAAAAATAATAAAATCAAGCATTTCAATAACATATTTATTTAATTTTGTTAAAATTTGAAAAGTAAATAAAATAGGCAAAGGATTAATAAGGGAAAAATTAGTATAATTACTTGAGGAATTATAAGAATTCTTTAATAAATCAGAATTGATTAAAAATGTATTACAATATATTACTTTAAAATCACTGTTCATTAATTTTCCTTTTAAATTATTATTTTTGTTTTTAATATTATTATTTTGATTAATAGAATAGTCTATAATAAATTTAATCATATCTAATAGAAAATCTTTTTTATTTGTTTCTGACTCTAAAGTTATTATTTCATAGATTATTTTTTTAATTTCATATTTTAAAATTTCTGGATATTCAATTCCATTTCTTTTTAAAATTAATTTATTTTGTTCTGTTACAAGAGACATTATATATTCAAAATATTTCTTTAAAGCATTATGAATATCTTCATTAAAACATTCTTTACATTTTGATAAATAATCACATAAATTAAAAACACATTTTTTCATATTTTCATTTAAAGGTTCTTTCAATTTTTTTCTTGAAAATAAATTTTTTAATGTCAAATGAATATTTTCAATTTCTTTTAAAGTTTCTGATAAATTGTCTAATTCATATTCACTTGAAATTGTTAAATATCTTTCAAGAACAGATTCTACTAAAGTTTTAATTGAATTTTTATAAATAATTTCATCTTCTTTTAAATATGTTATATATATTTGAATTAATTTATATATTATAGTACAATTTTCTTTTAATTCAATAAATGAAATAAAATTATATTCTTTAAATTTTACAAAAAGTTCTGGGTAATTTTTTAGACTTTTTTCGTAAAAATCAAGTAAACATTCTATTATATCTTTTTTAACACTTTTTTCTTTATTTATTTGTTTTTTGAAATTATTAATGATATTATATAAATTGGTAATAAAAGATTCCATAAATTTTGAAAAAGAATTATTATGATAATTACTTTCATAGTATTGCCCAATATAATTTAAAATATTATTTAATTTATCTATATTATCACAATTACTTAAAGAAAAACTAATTTGTTTTAATTCATCATCAGCATTTCCAATTATCATTAATGAAGCAAAAAATTTTATAAAAATATCTTTTTCACAATTACAAATTTCTGGAATAAATAAATCAATTAAATTGGTTTTTTTTTTAATTTCCGAATAATTAGAAATATTTTTATTTATTATGTCACAAATAATATTTGAGATATTTTTTTTATAAATTTCTTCTTTTAAATTTAATAATAATTCAATTAAAAAATTAATAAATATAAACTGAATTTCTTGGTTCTTTGAAGAAATTTTAATTATTTCTTGAATAAAATCTTGTTCGAATTCTTTGAAACAATTTTGATTATTATTATTTTTACAATCTTCTTCAATTAAATAAGTAATATATTGTATCATATAACTCATATCAGTCACATCATAAGTATTTTTATTTTTTTCTGTTTTAGATTTTCTATCATCTGGTTCAATCATAAAATCACTATTTATTAAAAAAAAAGATTTAACTTCAGAAAAAAATTTAACATTTTTTAAATTATTTTGAACATCTTTTTTTAAATTACTAAATAAAGCTTCTAAACTTTTATTTTCTTGAATAAAATTTTTTATTAATTTATACTGTTCATCATTATAATAATTTCTTTTAAATATTGTTAATATTTTTTTTCTTAATTCAGGTTCATGAGATAAATCTTCAAATAAAAATTCATAATTATCAGAATTAACAATAAATAAAGTGGTAAATTTTGCATTATATTCCAAATCTATATTAATTAAATAATCAAGAATAAAAGGATATGAGTAATTAATTGCATTATTTATAAATTGTTTATCATTATCTAAATAAGAATTATTTTCTTCAAAAACAAATTTTTTTATTGCAAAAAGAGAATGAAGTATTTTTATTATTATAAAACCAATGTCTGATTTTTCTTTATTGAAATATTGAGTAATAAATTCATTAAATCCATTTTTATTTAAATATAATAAAATTTTAAAAAGAGACATCACTAATGAATCATCAATATTATTATCTGAAGAAATATTTTTTATAAATTCTTCATTAGATAAACTATTCTCTTCATGCAAATCATCAAAAAAAAAATACTTCAAAAAGTTAATAACTTTTTTTTTATTTGTAACATCAAAAAATATTTTATTTATATTTTGAATATGACTAATATTATAATGCAATTCATTTAATAAAGAAAAGATAAAATTTTTTATTTCAAATTTTCCTTTTGAATTTTGGAAAATTTCTTTTTTATCTTTTAAATAATTTAATATTATATTTACTAAATTATTATCTCTTGCAATTGAGTTATGTAAAAACATAGATAAATCTTGAATTGAATGTCTTAAATTACTATTTTTAAATATATCTTTTGTGTCTTTTTGATCTTTAATCTCCCTACTTATTGTTTTTTTAAGAGTAAGACTCATATTTTTTTAAAAAATAATTTTTGATTATTTTTAATAATTTTTACTTTTTTTTAGATTTTTTTAAAATTATGGATGAAGAAAATTTAAATATAATAATAATTAAAATTAAAAATGTTGAAGGAAATGATTTTGAAATTGAATTTAATTTAATTGATAATGATTATACTATTGAAAATTTAAAAGAATATATTTTAATAAATTTTTTTTCAGCAGAAAAAAAAGAAAATAAGTCATCAAATAAAAATATAATAGTATATATTAATGAATTTGAATTAGGAGAAATTTTTGATAATGTTCATTTATTAGAAATTTTAAAGTCTTTTCATACAAATAAATTAATTGTAAAATATATTCTTGATCTTGAAAATAATTCATTAACTGAAGATGATGAATATTCATTTAATAATAATAATAAAAGTTCAAAAAAAATAATTACAGATATTGAAAATGAAATTAACGAAAAAATAAAATTTTATCAAAGTTTAGTTAAAGCAAATGATGAAATAGATAAATTAATAAAAACAAAGAAAAATATTTATGATAAAAAATTTGAAGAAGTTTTAAACAAAAAAGATGAATTAAACATTTTTATCGATAAAATAATTGAATGTAAATTACTTGAAAAAAAATCTTTAGATTTAATTAATGAAAATCAAAAATTAGTCGGTAAAATGATTTGTCAAAAAGTTGAAATTGAGCATAAAGAAAAAGAACAATTTGAATTAGAAAAAAGAATGAAAGAATTAATTAAAACAAAAGAAAAAGAAAATGATTTAATGAATCAATATCTAAAACAATAAAATTTACAATCTTTTTTTTAATATATATTGAATTAATATAATGATATAAAAATTAAATATGAATTAATTTAAAATTATTAATTAAAGAAAAAGAAAAATTTATTTTAAAAAATAAAATAATCATAATATATTAAATGAAATAATTGAAAAATGAAGAGAAAAAAAATAATAATAATATTAAATTAAATAATAAAAATAAAGGAAAAAGTATTATTAAAGTTTTAATGGAGCAATTAGTGAATGAACATTTCAAATTTATAAAATAGAAATAAAAAATAATTAATTAATCAAAGAATATTTCCAATATAAAGTTGAATTTTAAAAAAAATTTGTTTATTAAAAAATATTTAAATAAATATGGATTTTTAGAAGTTGTAATCAAAATTTTTTTGGTTAGTCATATTTTGAGAAAGAAAATTTCTATTTGCATTAAGCATAGGATTTGCACTGAAATTATTGTTATTCATTCCATTAATATTTATATTATTTAAATTATTAATATTATTTTTTTTCATATTTTGATTGTTCCCGAAAGTATCATTTCTAAATAAATTTTCATTCCTATTTGAACTTAAATTACTTAAATTATTATTCATCATACTATTATTATTCACCATACTATTATTGTTTATCATATTATTATTGTTCATCATATTATTATTGTTTATCATATTATTATTATTGTTTATCATATTTTTATTATTCATACCATATTCTATTGATCTCATTTGATTAATATTATCACTTAATTTTAAATCATCTTCATTCCAATTTTTTCTCATTGTATTATAAATAATATTATTTGCTCTATTATTCCATTCCATATCTTTTTGTCTATTAAAATCATTTGATATTGAATTATATTCTTCAGGGTAATAATATTTAGTATTTGCATGGACATCGGAAATTATTTTATGATTTGATTTTGGTTGAAAAGGTTTCATATTTAAAAATTCTCCTTCTGGAAGTGTTGAAACATAATTTTGATTCATTATATTATTCTGATAATTTTGATTATTGTTATTTAACATAAAATTTGAATTTTGAAAATTTGGATTATTTAAACCTTGATCTTGAGAATATAAATTATTGTTATTATTCCTAAAATTATAATCTGAATTTAAATTTGAATTAATTTGATAATTATGAGAATAATTTTGTGGAATTTGATTTGAATAATTTTTTTTTTGGAAATATTCATTTGAAGTTAATATTTTTGTTGGAATAGGATTTTCAGAATAATTATAATCTCCTATTACTTCGTTTTTTAAATTATTCATTATTCTATCAAATTTATTTCTATCATTTGGTAAACAAGTATAAATTTCATCTACAATTGAATCAACATTTTTGGTTTTCATTGAAAATATTTTTTATTTAAAATATATATAAATATATTTTTTAAATATATAAAAAATAATATATTCCTTTTAAATATATGTATATATAAAAAATAGATATTATAATTATTCTATTCGAATAAAAATTAATTTTATTTTTATTTTTATGACCTATATACATAATAAAATATATATTTTAAATAAATTCTTCTAATTTATTATCATTAATTTTATCATCAGTATTAATATCATCTTGATTTTCAATTAAATAATTAATTAGACTAACCCATTTTTCTATCAAATCTTGTTTTAGACTACTAAATATTTCAAAAGTTTCATTATTAAAATAAATCATAAAATGAGCAAATTCTTTTTTTTTATTAAAATCAAAAGTCTTAAAATCTTTTTTTCCATTTTCAAATTCAACAAAACATGCTCTTTTCATTTGATTATAATAAAAAGTTTGAATTGGATTTTGTAAAGTAATAAATTTTTCTTTTGAGGCAAAAATTTTTATTTCTTTTTTTGTACTTACTAAAAATCTTCCAAAATATTTTTTGGAGATAATTCTTTCACCATAAAATTGTACTCTATTTAATTCACTTTTAAATAAAATATTTTCTGGATCATCATTATATATTATATTTATATTATTTATTATATTTTTAATCGGAATTTTTTTTGTTAATTGAACACAATTTAAATGATATTTTTCTAAAAAATCTTTACAATTATTAGTTTTAAATTTTGATAATTCTGTAATAAAAGAATTATTTCTTTCAGTTATTGAATTATTTGTTTTTGTTATTTCATTTTTATAATTTAATTTATTTATTCCAATATATGTTTTTGTTCTATTTAAAAAGAAATTACTTTTTGAACTCTGAGCTTTATTTATATTGTTATCAAATACTGTTTTTTGTTTTTTAAATTCTTTTTTTTTGTTTTTTTTAGGTGAACTATTTTCACTTTCTATTTTTTTTAAGCTTCTATTACGAGAAGTATTATTTTCATTTGAATTATTATCTAAATTTATTTTTTCATTTATTTCTAATTTTCTTCTTTTATCTGAATTTTCTCTTGTTCCTATTCTTGTTCTTTTTTCATTTTCTGTTTTTATTTTAAAAGTATATTTATTATAATCTACATCATTTATTTTTATTTCTGATAATTGATAATCTTCATCTTCAGTTTCTTTTTTAATTTTAGGATTTTTTTTAAATAAATTGCTTAAATTTTTACTATGCTTAAATTCTTGATTTTCAATTTCATTAATGTTGGATTTTGTATTTGGTAAGTTTAATTCTCCTTCTTTCTTATTGTCTCTACATTTACATTTGCAATCAGCTAAATTTCCCATTATTTTTTATTAAATAAAATATTAATTATTATCATTTAAATTTTATTTTTTTAATAATTCAAAATTTATTTTTTTTCTTTTATCTTTTTCCCTAATAAATTACTGTGAGACATTTTTTATTTTTTATTTGGAAAATATATTTTTCCCAAAAAAAATAAATGAAAATAAGAAATTTTTAAGAATTAAAAATATATATTTCATTATTTTTTTTACAAAAATTATTAAAATCAAGAAATCTAAATAATAAACAATTTAAAATCCCAAAAAAAGAAAAAATATGAAATTGTTTCAATTTAAAAAGAGAAAAATAATAAAAATCCATTGCCACTTGAAATTTAATCCAATAGAGTGATTAACATTTAAATAATACCAATATTGGCATTCTTTAGCATTTCTAAAATATTGATAATATTTCAAAAACAAATAAGTTTCTCTCACTCTTTCATTTCCAGCAGTTTCTTTTTCATTAACAGCATCAAAATCTATTCCAGCAGTAGCAACATAATGATTAAAAATTTTAGTATAATTATTAATTCTAGCAGTTAAATTAAGAACAGGACAAAAAGTTTCTCTTGAAGAATCTGTTACACAAGTCATTTTATTAGTTTCATTATCAACTATGCATTCATTACTACTATCACAAGTCATGTCAGATTCATTTGTACTTGTATTTTTACACATTCCATATTGTTCATCATCGTCTAAAATCATATAACCACTTTTACATGCTCCGTAATTTTTATAATCTACATATTGTCCATCAAGAACTGAAAATTTAGATATACATTTATATTTATTATCATTTGCTAATTCAGTATATTTTGATACATTTGGTGCTACTATTGTACAAATATATCCTGGATAACAATTATCTTCCCTTTCATTTATAAAATTAAACATTGGAGTATAATATGTATTTCTTCTTTGTACACTTGATGAACCAAATTTACATTCTTCACCACTAGAAACTAAAGGAACACACGTTCTAGTAGTAGAAGTTCTATCACTTGCTAAATCTTGATAAACACAAGCAGAATTCAGTTTACATTCTAAACTAGATTCACAGTATTGATTATCTTCTTTACCAACACATTTTTTACTTTCACAAATTCCACTATAACAATCTCCAGGTTCTTTACATTTATCACCAGGTCTTCCTTGATGAATAATTTTAGCACAAAATCCAATATCTCTATTTGCATATGTTACTGTTTGACAATAATCTGTCTTTGATTTACACATACTTATATAATTTACATATTGATTTACTACTCCTGTATCATCATAACTTGTTACTGTCCCTACGCATTTATTGTCTGTTAATCCATTTTCTGCACAATATGATATGTCGTTACGATCGTCACTTCCACGAGGAGATGTTAGTGGAATCAGAATTAAGAACAAGATTTTGAAATATGACATTTTATTCTTTTTTATTTAGATTATAATTATTTTTTTTTGTGTAAATTTTTTTATATGTTTTTATTTGTTAAAAGGATTATACTATATTTGTTTATTTTATTTTTAAAAAAATATATTTTTTTAATACTTTTAATAATTTATTTTTGAAGATGAGAAATTATCAGGACGATATCTGTGTTTATTATAAAAAT
Organism: Isotricha sp. YL-2021b; assembly: GCA_023805745.1. Lineage (NCBI taxonomy): Eukaryota > Ciliophora > Litostomatea > Vestibuliferida > Isotrichidae > Isotricha > Isotricha sp. YL-2021b. The sequence goes on along the minus strand of JAJJKW010001629.1, from coordinate 17,726 downwards.
CTTTAAATTGAATAAAATTAAATTCTTGTATTTGTGGATTATTTCCTACAATTTCATTCCATATTTTATCTAATTCTTGATGATTTAAGAAAATTCCTAAATTTCCAAATCCAGTAGCTAATTCTTTTTTATTGACAAAAGTATTTTCATCAAAACCAAATTTTTGATATACAGCAAGAGCTTCATTTGCACCATATCCTATCATTAATTCACTAACTTCTTTCATTATTTCTCTAATTTCTCTTACTTCATTATATTGTTTAAATTTGTTTGAACTTTTAAAATTATTATCATTATAATTAGAATTATCATATTCATTACCAAAATTATTAGTTTGATTAATTGATGATTGTAAAATGTTATCAAATTCATTTGTTCTATTCGAACCTCGAATAATTCTATTTGATTTTAGAGTATTATCTTTATTATTATCATATTGACTTCCAATCATAAATTGCATATTCTCATTTTTATCAATTATACTTTCATTAAAATGAGATTTAGTTAAATTATTTTCATTTTTTATTTTTAAATTTTTATCATCATAAGGTAATAAGCCATCAAAAACTCTACAAAAGTCATCTTGATATATTTTTGCTTTAGAATCAAAAATAATTTTAACTAATTTAGCAATTTGTTCATTTGAATTAGTAAATTGAATAGACCATAAAACATTTCTAAATGAATCTAAAGTAATATATCCTTCATTATATGAATCTAATAAATTAAAAGCAGAATTCATATTTAATCCTTTATTTCTTAAAAATTCAGCTAATTTAATTAATAAAGGATCAACACCTTGTTTTGTAATAGTTATATTAATATTTTTAGTACTTTCTTCAATATTTTTTATTTCTTGAGAAGTAATATCTATTATTAAAAAACCAACTTGATGAGTTAAACTTTCATTTAATATTGCAAATTTTCCTTCAATTCTACCTGATAAGATTAAACTTTTTAAATTAATTTTACATATTCCAAGAAGATCTTTATTATTTTCATCATCTACCATTGAAACTTCTTTCCCAATACTAACTTCAATTGGTTTAGAATCATCAAAAAGATAAATATCTAAAGTTTCATTTAATAAATATTGATGAAATGTATTATTATAAATACAAGTATATTCTGCTATATCATTTAATTCATCATCAGGATCAGATAAAATTTTAGAGAAATGTTCATTATTTCTATAAAATTTATAGTAAATATATGGATTTATTTTTTTTGAAGGATATGAAATTTTTAAATTTTCTGCTTTAATAATCATAATTTTAATAGAAAATACTCTATTTCCACTATTATTTTTATAATATTCTAATACATCTTGCTCAGGATTATTATAATTTTTGCCTATTAAATTTTCTTGATAAATATTATTATTTGCTTCATTTAATGGTGATAATTGATTTTCTAAATTTGTTTTTTCCTTTAACCAATTTAACATTGGGTTTAATGTTTTTCTCATTCTCATTTTATATTTTATATCACATAATTTAAATGTAGGATCAGATTTTAAAAACATTTCAATATAACCATGAATAACTCTTGTTTTAGGATTTTTTTCAACTTGAATTAATTGATTTAATTTAATTTTTCCTGTAGCAATAATTTTTTGAACATTATCTTGAATAGTATATAAAAGAATAGAAATATTATCACCTTTTAAATAATTAATAAAATATTCATCAACATCAACTTTAAAAGTTAATTGTAAATTATAATTTGGTTTAGTTCCAGTTGTTAAATTACTAGTTTGAGTTTCATGTAAATAAAAATCTACTGAAAGAAAAGAAACTAAATTTTCCAAAGGAATGTGTAAAAAATTTTCTAAAGTATTTCTATCAAAAACTGAATTAGTAATATATAAATCTAAAGAATTTTCATTTATTCCATAATCACTTTCTGAATTTAAGGAAAATCCAGTTATTGTTGAATCTATTGATCTTCGAGATTGTCTTAATAAATTTATTTCTTTTTCTTTTTCCATTTCTATTTCTGAATCTTTATCTTTTGTTATTGAAATATTTTCTATTTTTTCTTCTTCTTTATATTGATTTGGTAATTTTTCTTTTCCTAATAAATCTTTTAATGATTGATTTTCATCTTTTAAATATTTTATTTCTTTTTTATATTTTTCTTTATCTATTTCAATTACTTTTTTCATATCATTATTAATTTGTTGTTGTAATACTAATAATTCTTTTGTTTTTTCTAATTCATCTCCTAAAATTCCTTTTTCTATTTTTAATTTTTCATTTTCATTTAATAATTCATTTATACTTTTTGGTTCTTCATTTTCATTTTTTTTATCAAAAAAATCGATTTTTTCCCATACATTACCTGTATTATTATTTCTATTAATAGAATGTTCCATTAAATTACTTCCTTTTAACATATTTATCATTTTATTATAATTTGAATCAACTTCTCCAAATTCACTCATTTTTTTAAAAGTTTCTTCAAAATCTTTATTTTGTTTTTCTCTTTCTTCAACTGAAATTTTATATCTTAAACCATCTTCTTTATATTTATCTTTTTCTTCTTTTAATTTATTATTTTTTTCTTCTAATTCTTCAATTGTTTTTTCTAATTTTTTAATTTTATCTATCGCATTTTTTAAATTTCTTTGTTCTTCACTTAAAGCAATTTGAGTTTCTCTTAATTTTTCAAAAGCTTTATCTCTTTCATTTGCTTGTTTAATAAAAGGATTTTCACTTAAATCTTTAATTCTTTCTTCTAATAAATTTTCTCTTTGTTTATATTCTTCTATTTGTTCAAGATAATCTTTTATATTATCAACAGATGATTTTTGACTTTGAATAATTGATTCAAGTTCTTCATTTTTCTTTTTTTCAATTTGATATTTATCAGAAAAATCTTTTAAACTTTCTTTAGTTGCATCTAATATTTTATTATTAGTATCTAAAGTATTTTTCATTAAATTATATTTAACATTTAATTCTGCTAATTGATAATTTTTATCTCTTAAATCATCAGAATAAGATACTAAAGTTGAAGAACTTTTTGATTCTTTAATTGCTGTTAAATCATCTATTAATTTTCTTCTATCTTCATGTGCTGTTTTTAATTCATTTTGTAAATGTGCAATTAATTGTAAATATTCATCTTTTATATTTGATGAAGAATAATAACTTCTTCCTTTAAAATTTCTATTTGTTTTATTTTTTGAATTTAATTCATTTTTTAATCCTTGAATTATTTGACGTAATTTCATATTTTTATTCTTTAAATTTTCATTTTCTATTTGTAATGTTTCTATATCAACATCATTTAATTTTTCATTTGGATCTAAATTATTTTTTCTTAAAGCTACATCTAATTTTTTATTTTCATTTTCTAATTCTGTTACTCTTTTTTTTAATGATATATTTTCATCACGAATTTGATAATATAAATCTGAATCTATTTTTTCATTTCGACCTTCATATGTTGATAATTTTTGTGATTGATTTTTTTTTTTTGGAAATTTATTCACTTTATTTAATCCAATGTTTTTCATTTTTAATAAATTTTAAATTTTTATTTAATAAGGATTTTTTTATTTTTTTTTTATGAATATTATTTCAATATTAATTTATAATTTTAAGTTTTGTTAATTAGAAAATTATATTTAAATCAATCATAACAAGCTTCTTTACAATTTTCACAACATCCATTATCAATACTTTTAATATAAGGTGAACTTTTAATATCTTCTCTAGTAGTTATATTAATACATATTAAATATAAATGAAAACATGAAAAAGGAAAAACAGAAAGAAAAACTCCTCCACAAACAAAACCAAATAAACCTAAAAAAGCTGTTCTATAAATACCAATATTTTTATGTTCTTTTATCGGAATTAAAATAGCACATATCACACAATAAATTGAATAAAAAGAAACACATAATAAAAAAGATATAAATTTAAAATGATTATTTTTTCCCACACAATTATTAATAAATTCACAATGATGATCATGTTTTAAAACACATCTTCCACATTGACTACAATGAAAAGTTCTTAATTGTCTAACAACTTTACAAGTAGTACAATATTTTAAATAAAAAATATTTCCTTTTATAATAATATTTGGTTTTAATTCATTAAATTCAATTTCAGATATTTGTTTTGTTGTATCCTCATAACCAGGACTTGAAGTTATTATATTGAAATATGATAATAAACATATTAAAAATATAATATTTCCTAAAATGAAATTTAAATATTTCAATGTTTTATTTTTTATTTTTGGAAATATTACAGTATCTAATAAAACTATTGGAGCAATTATAAATACAATAACCATTAATACAACCATAATTGAACTATTTTTTAAATACATTCTTTTTTTTGAATTACAACAAAATCTAACTGGATCATATTTTACTTTTTGATTATTATTATTATTTTGATGGGTATTTATTATATTACTTTGTTCATTATTAATATTTGGACTTAATATATTTAAATTTTGTTGTTCAATATTATTATTATTATTATTATTATTTTCCATTTTTTATTTATAATTGTAAAATATAATTTAATTTAAATGGTGGTTACTTTAACTCCTGAAGAAAAAAAAGCAATGGATGAATTAAAAGGAAAAATTTATGGAAGAACTGTTTTTGATAAAGATTTTGAAAAAGCACTTAATGGAAAACCATTTGTATTTAGATATCCTCAAAAAGGAGAACCTTTAAAACAATATTTTGACCAACATGGAGTTATTATTGTTACCAACTGGAATAACAAAGTTATTGATTATTGGGTTACTGGTAATTTCCCTTTAAGTAAATAAATATGTTTTTTTGGATTTATTTTTTTTTAAAAAGATAAATTTAAATTACAATGTTTTTTTAATTTTGTGTTTTTATTTTAATTTTTTTTTGTTTTTTAATGACTGTTATAAAAAAAAGATATATTAACATAAAAAGCAATTAATTTATTTTTTTAAATTAATAATTGAAAAAAATTTAGAAAATGAATAATAAATTATTTATAATATTATTGCTTTCAATCACAACAATAACAAATGAAAATTATCAAGGAAGTTTGATATGTTCAAGTGAAATAACATCATTATTTTCATATGATAATTCAAAATTGCCCTTTGATCCAAAACCATTTAATTGTTCTCAATTATTAAATCCAAAAAATATAAAATTAATAAAAAATTTAAATGTATCTCTTCAAGTAGAATATGATAAATTTATTCATTTAAAAATAATAGATCGAGATAATGAAAATAGATGGATTGTTCCTGAAAAAGAAGTTTTAAATGCAAAATATATATTTAATAGAATATCAAATTTAGGAAATACATCATCAAAATTTAAAATAAAAATTCCTTCAAATAACACATTATCATTTTCAATATTATCATTAAATGATGAAGAAATATATACATTTTCTCAAAATAATTTTTTATTTAGTGATACTTTAATTCAATTTGAATCAATTTTAACATCAAATGAAATATATGGTTTTGGTGAAAGATATCATAATTTTAAATTAGAAGATGGAATTTATACAATTTGGCCAAATGATACAGGAGGAATTCAAAGAGATGATAGAAAAGGAAGATTTAATTTAATGGGTCATCAACCAATTGGATTACATAGAACAAAATATAATAATATATTTTTAGGATTTATATTTATTAATTCTAATATGCAAGATGTAATAATTAAAACAAATTCAAAAAATAATGTTTCTTTAATTCATAAAACTATAGGAGGAATAATTGATTATTATATTATTTATGGAAATTCTCCTGATGAAGTTAATAGAAATATACATTTTTTATTAGGAATTCCTATTATTCCTCCTTTTTGGTCTATGGGATTTCATCAAAGTAGATATGGTTATAATAATTCAAATGAATTTAAAGAGGTTATTAATAATTATAAAAATTATAAAATTCCTTTTGATACTATGTGGATTGATATTGATTCTTTAGATAAATTTGAAATATTCACTGTTAATAATGATTTTAAAGATTTATTATCAATTGTTCAAAATTTGCATAAAGAACATTATCATTTTGTTCCTATTGTTGATTTAGGAATATCATATGAGAATAAGAATAATCCTTTTATAAAAATAGGAATTGATTTAAATTTATTTATAAAATCAAATTATACTAAAAAAACATTAATAAGTAATGTTTGGCCTGGAGATACTGTATTTCCTGATTTCTTTAATCCAATTACAGTATTTTTATGGTATTATGGTTTAAATTTATATTATAATTTAGTTAATTTTGATGGAATTTGGTTAGATATGAATGAACCAGCAATGTTAAAAAGAAATCATCCTTGTATAGGAGAAATTGCAGATAAATGTGATAAAAAAGATAATTATTATTATTATAAAGATTTACCTTATATTCCTGGTTACAGAGGATTTAATCCTGATATTTCTACTGGAAGTATAAATGAAAATGCTATTAATTATGGTGATAATGAAATTAAATTTGCTTCATATAATACTAAACCTTTAATTTCTTTATTCCATTGTAAAGCTACTTATAATTTCCTTTTAAAAAAAATGAAATTTCGTCCTTTTGTTTTAACAAGAAGTAATTTTATTGGAATTGGAAAATATGCTTATCATTGGTTAGGTGATAATCATTCTAATAAAGACGATATGGAAAATTCAATAAATGGAATTTTTCAATTTAATCTTTATGGTATTCCAATGACTGGAGATGATATTTGTGGTTTTTTTTATGATGCTAATTGGAAATTATGTGTAAGATGGCATAATTTAGGAGTTTTTTATCCTTTTAGTAGAAATCATAATTTTATTAATTCTAAAAATCAATTTCCTTGGTCTTTTGGAAATGATAATGCTTTAAATTATATCAAAAATGCTATTAATTATAAATATAGTTTATTAAGGTATTTATATTCTGAAATGTTTTATATTAGTTTAAATGAAAAAAGTGCAATGTTTAAACCAATTTTTTATACTTTTCCTTATAAAGAAGATTCTTATAGTCAAATTAGTGAGAGAGTTATGATTGGTGATTGTTTTATTTTATTTCCTAATTTTGAAAAGGAGGAAAATAATTATGATAGATTATTTCCTGAAGGAAACTGGAATTTATATCCAGATGGTTCCAATTTTATCAAATCAAATGAAACAAATAGAAGAAAAAATCTTTCTGGGAAATATAATGATATTAATATATTTTTAAAAGATGGTTGTATAATTCCTTTTCAAGATACTTTTAATAAATATATTCCTAATTCATATGATTTAAGAAATAGTAAATTAAATTTAATGATTAATTTGAATAATTTTGGTGAAGGAAAAGGTGAATTATTTTATGATAATGATGAAAGATATGTTATTGAAAATGAGGATTATTGGAGAATTAGTTTAAATTTTTCAAATAAAAAATTAGTTTTTAATACGAATAAAAATAATTTAAAAAAATACTTATTTAAAGATAATAATTTAGGAGAAATAATTATTTTAAATAGTCAAAAATCTGATAATATTTCAGCTCTTATAATATTAAAGAATCAAACATCATATTATATTAAAGGAGAATACAATGGAGAATTGACTAAAATAATATATAAAAATAAAAAAAATATTCCAATTGAAAAAATAAAAGAAATATCTTTTAATTATTAAAATTTTTAAATAATTAAACACATTTAAATAAATTTAAATATAAAAAATACCAATAATCTCTTTTGTATTTTTAAATAATAAAAAAATTAAATCATTAACCCATTTTTTCATTTTGTGCAAGACTATCTTCTAATAATCTTCTAGCATATTCAACACATCCTCTAGCACCTAAATCATCGGTTTTAATAATGAAAATAGGAATATTTCTTAAAACATCTTTAAATCTTCCTTTATCAATAAAAGCATTCATAAATATATCATTACTTTTAATTAAATTTTCTAAAGCAATAGAAAGTCCTCCAAGTAAATAAATACCTCCATGAGGAAGAGTAACTAATGCAGCATTTCCAGCAGCAGCCCCATATAATTCAATAAAGAATTTTAAAGTTTCAAAACATAAATTACATTCTTTAGAAACTCCTTTTTTAACAATTTCTTTATTTAAATTTATTTGTTCAATTGAATTTGTAGTTCCTTTATATTCCATAACTCTTTTATATAAATCATTATCTTTATCAATATTTAATTCTCCAGATAAAAATTTATAAATTGGAATAATTGATTGACCACAAGTTGCTCTTTCAACAGAAACATGATCAATATTATAATATTTACTTAGAAATTCTAAATAATTAAATTGTAATTTATTTCTTGGTGGAAAATCATAATGTCCTCCTTCACATGAATTAACTAAATAATATTTTTCTTCAGGTCTTTTAGTTAAAAATCCCATTCCTAAACCAGTTCCAGGACCAAAAGTAACTTTAACTCCATTAGGATCAACAGGAACATCATTAATAACAGAATAATCTTGTCCTTTAATTAATTTAGTTTGAATTCCATAACCATTAGCAGCAAAATCATTAAGAAAGATAACTTTATCAATTTTTAATTTTTTAGCTAAATCAACTCCTTTAACTTGAGGCCAATGACCAACATTAGTAAATTTAAGTACAGTATTATCTTTAATTGGTCCAGGAACACCAAAAACAGCATATTTAGGATATTGTTTAGTTCCTTCATAAGGTTCTAAATATTTACTAATTAATTCTTCAACACTTTTAAAATCAAAAGAATGTAATTTTTGAACATTAATTGTTTGGGGAATATCATCAGGATTTGATGATATAATTGCTAATCTTAATCTTGAATTTGTTCCTCCAACATCACCAACAAGAACAGGAACACGAACTTCACTTTTTGCTCTTCCATAAATTATTGATAATTCTCCTATTTCTTCTGCTAAAGTATCATTTATTTGATTTGGTAATGCTCTCCATATCCAATTATTTCCATCTATTGTTCCTGGTCTATTCATTCTTGCTCCATAACTTAATTCTAAATAATCTTGCATTTGTGCTATAAATAAATCTGATACACTACTTAATCCTGCTCTTATCATTCCTTTTGTTAAATCACTTCCTTGAGGAACATTAAAAAATTTTTCTGCAAATAATCTATCTTCTGGTGTTAATTCTGCTTGCCATGATTTTATTAAATTATTATCATGTGTTCCTATATAACATACTGAATTTTTAGGATAATTATATGGAAAATTTGATATTTCTTTTGAACTAAATGCAAATTGTACTATTTTTATTCCTGGGAAACCAGAATATTCTCTTAATTCATTTACTTCATTTGGTAAATAACCAACATCTTCTGCTATGAAATTTCCATTTGGTAATTTTTCATGTAAAGTATCAATAAATTTTTTTCCAGGTCCTTTAATCCATCTTCCATTTAAAGGACTTTTAGTTGTATAAGGAATAGACCAATAACTTTCTAAAGCACGAAAATGATCTATTCTTAAAGTATCATATTTATCTGAAAGATAAGTTAATCTCTTCATCCACCAATTAAAATTATCATATTCCATTCTTTCCCAATTATATAATGGAGTACCCCATAATTGTCCTTCTGAATTAAAAATATCATCTGGAGGAACTCCTGATACTGATAAAGGATTTGAATCTTCATCTAATTGAAATAATGTAGGATTTGACCATACATCTACACTATCTAATGGAACATAAAATGGAATATCTCCTATTATTGATATTCCTTTTGAATGAGCATAATCTCTTAATTTATTATATTGTTCATTAAATTTAAATTGAACAAATTTATAATATTCTATTTCTTTTTTTAATTCCTTTTTATATTGATGAATAGCTATTGTTTCTCTATTTTTTATATTTTTTGGCCATTCTATCCATGATTTTTCATGGAAATGTTTTTTAAGTGCCATATATAAAGCATAATCATCTAACCAATATTGTTGAGAAATAAAGAAATTAATTGAGGCTTCATTTTCTTTAAATCTATTAAAAGCTTTTTTTAAAACTTTATCACGGCAAATATATAATAAAGTAAAATCAACATTTTGTTTACTTAATCCCCAATTTTGTTCACATGTAATTTCATCTTCTTTTAAAAGACCTTCATTAACTAAAATATCTAAATCAATAAAATAAGGATTTCCTGCAAAAGTTGAAACAGAATCATAAGGAGATCCTCTATAACCTGTTGGTCCAATTGGTAAAATTTGCCATTCTTTTTGTTTTGCTTTTACTAAGAAATCTACAAATTTATAAGCTTCTATTCCAAATGTTCCTATTCCATATTTTGATGGAAGAGATGATATATGCATTAATATTCCACTTCTACGTATTTTTGATTTAATTAATGGAGAATGAGGAGAAAATGGTGCTTCTACTTTTTCATAAGAAATTGAAATTAAAGTTATTAAAAAGATAAGTTTTAGGTTTATCCAGATTTCTGACATTTTTTATTCTTTTTTTTTTGAGATTTTTATATTATTTTATTCATTTTTATTTTTTATCAATACTTCTTATATCACATATAAAAATAAATTTATTTAATACATTTTATATTAATTAAATCAAAAAATGCAGTTTATTAATAATAAACAAAAATTGAATCCTTATATGGAAAATGTAGGGAAAATAACTAATATTCTTTGTTTAAAAAATGGAAATATTTTATCAATATCAGATAAAGGTGAGATAAGAATTTTTGCAGATCAAACATATAATATACTATCATTTTTTAATGATAAAGATCAACATAATTTTAAATGTATTTGCCAAATAAATACAGGAGAAATTTTTATAGGAGATTCACAAGGAAATATTTTTATTTTTGGAATAAATAATAATAATAATATAGAAAGAATAAGTGAAATGGTTGAAGAACATTATACTTGTGTTTCTAAAATAATTCAATTATCAAATAATAGAATTTTATCTTCTTCATATGATAAAACTATTCATCTTTATGATAATTTAAGACCTTTTACAACTTTAAATTTCTTAACAATGGGACATAAAAATCAAATAAAATCAATTTTAGAATTAAATAATAATAAATTTTTTGTTAGTATTGGAGAAGATGGTTATTTAACTTTTTGGAATATTGAAAAAAAATATGAAATTGAAAAAAGAGTTGATCTTGGATTAAGTAAAATGACTTCTGAAGGTTTAATTCAAATAGATAATGAAAGATTAGCAATAATAAATCATTCAGTTATTTCTATTTATAATATTACTGCTTCAATTTTAGAATTTAATTTAAGTGAACATTTAAATCAAGTTTCTACTTTGTTATTTTGTGGAAATGATTACTTTTATTCTTTAAGTGAAGATAAATTTATTCAATGGGATGTTAAGAAGTTAGTAATGAAAAAATATATTGAAAATAATGCAAATATTAATAATATGGCTTTTAATAGAAATAATGAAATTATTGGTGTTAATGGAATTAATATTGTTAAAATTCAATAAATGATTTTTAATTATTTTTTTAGATTTTAAGTTATTTCTATTTAATTTTTTATTTTGAATTCCAAAAATTTTTTAGGAATTTTGAATTTGGAATTATTTTATATTTAATTTAAAGTTTTTAATTAATTATAATTAATCTTTTTATTATTTTAATCAAGTTAAATATTAAATTAATTAAATATTATATGTATTAAATAATTATTTAATTTTATTATTTTTCTAAAAATTAAATATATAATGTCAAAAACCGAGACTTTAAATTCTTATAATAAAAATAATGAAAGAGATTTAATTATTAGTCAACTCAAAGAGAAAATTTATGAAAAAGAAGAACAAAAAACAAAAAATTTAGGTTTTATTGAGGAATATAATATAGTATTAAAAGAGGAAAATGAGAATTTAAAGAATGAATTAAATAAAATAATAAATGATTATGAATATTTAAAAGTAGGATTTGAAAAATTATTAGATAATAATAAAATTATTCAAAATGAAAATAAAAAATTGCTTTCTCAAATAAATGATTTAGAAATTGAGAATTTAAAATTAGAAAATGAAAATATCGAAATTAAAACTTTATTTGAAAATTGTCAAAAAGAAAATGAAGAAAATATTAAAGAAATAAATTCACTAAATGAAGAATTTAATAATATTAATAATGATTATAATAGATTAAAACTTGAAAATGATAAATTCAATGAGATTATGAATGAAAATGAAAATGAATTTAATAAAATAAATGAAAATTATGAAAATATAAATCAAGATTATATGAATTTAAAACAGGAATATATTAAAATAAAATTTACGAACAAAAAATTAATAGAAGAAAATAATAAATTAAACGAAAATTATAATAAAGCATTAGAGAATATTAATCAATTAAATAATGAAATTGAAAAACAAGAAGAAATGAATAAAATGAATAAAGAAGTATTTGAAAAAGAAATCAATAATTTAAATAATATTTTCCAAAATAAAATTTCGAATTTAAATTTAAAGTATCAAAATGATATGAAAAATATAAATAGTAATTACAAAAACAAAATCATAGAAAAAAATAATACTAAAAATTTATTTATAGAAAGTAATGATAATGAAGAAGAAAATTATATAAAACAACCAACATTTAAAAAAATGCCAAATTACAAATTAAAGAAAAAAATTCCAATAAATACAGAAAATAATTTGTTAAATGATAAAATTTATTCCAAGATAAATTATAAAATTAAATCCCCAAAAAAATTAAATATAACATATGATACATATTCATTTAAAGAAAATAATAAAGCATTTTCTTTTGCAAACACACCAAAAGATTCTGATAAAAAGAATAAAAATTCAAAGAATGATTGTTTAGAAAATGAAAATTCAAAAATAGATTTTAAATCTAATAAAGAAAATAATTCATTTAATAGTAATTTTACTGCAAGAAATAATAGTAATAATAAAATATATGAATATTTTGAAAATAGTACATATCAAAGTTCAAATAAAAAAAATAATCAAGTTTCTATTGAAAAATTAATTGATTTAAAAGATTATTTTGCTGAAGAAAATAGTCTATTAAAACAACATATTTTATTATTAACTAATCAAAATCAAAATTTAATTAATGAATTGGAAACTATTGTTTCTTCTTCAGAATTTGCAACAATTGATATTAATCATCATGGAATTAAATATTTAAATGATATGATAAATAAAAATAAATTTAAATTAGAACAATCTCTTGATGATATTGAAAAAACAACAAAAAGAAAAAAAGTAAATTATTGTTAATTATAATTATAAATTAAAAAAACTAATTTTTTTATTAAATAAATTAAATAAATCATATAAAATCTTATAAAAAATTCTTAATTCATTATTAAAAGAAAAAAAATTTTTTTTTATACCACATTTACATTAAATTTATTTAGTTCTTCATCTTTTAATTCACAATATCTTATAGGAAAAGTAACTTTAAAACAAGCAGGAAAAGTTAAATTTAAACTTAAAATTTCTTCATAATATGTATCAATTTTATCATTATTATAATATATAACAAAAAATTCTTTTGGATTATTTAGGAAATCTCTAAGAAAATCATACATATGAATAACTTTTTCATATAAGCAAAAAATACCTTTTATAACATATTTATCAGGAAAAATAAAATAACAATCTCCTTGAGTAATAATAGGTGACTCAATTAAATTTTTTAATTTATTTGATTCTTTAATATTATTATTGTTTGTTTGTGTTACAATAGTGTTTCTAATATAATCTATATAATGAGGATTATTTTCTCTATAAATATGTGGAAAACTATATTTTTGTAATAATTTTTCTTTATTTTTTAATGTTGTTAAAAAGAAACATTTTGGATTATGATTTATTTTTGCTTGTAAAATTATTTTATTTCTTCTTGATGTTTCTTCTATTAATAATTCTGGTATTGTTTTTTCTTCATAATTAAATTCATTTGAATATTGTTGATAATAATTATTATTATTATTTATTTCTGTTTGAGAATTTATTTGAGCAATTTTTCCAAAAATTGAATTTGGATTAAAGCTATTTTGAATAGAAGGTATAATTTCTGATTGATTTAACATTTTTCTTCTTGAAGGTAAATTTGAATTCTTTAAATTTGATGATTGATTAAATCTTACTGTATTTGCAATAGACATTTGACTTTTCCCAATATTTATATCATTTTGATTTTCATTATATTGATATCTTTGTGTTGAGAATTGATTATAATTGTGATAATATTGGTTTTGATATTGATATTGATTATTGAAATTATTATTATTTGGAAATTGATTACCGATGATTATTGATTTTTGCAAAGGAATATTATTCATATAATTCATATTATTTTGCTCATTCATATAATTCATATTATTTTGATTATTCATATTATTTTGGTTTTGATAATTCATATAATTCATATTATTTTGTTCATTCCTATTATTCATATTATTTTGTTCATTCATATAATTCATATTATTTTGTTCATTCATATTATTTTGGTTTTGATTATTATTATTTATATAATTAATATATTTTAAATTCCTCATAGAATTTGGATTATTTTGATTATTCATATTTGTAGAATTATTTTGGAATTGATTCTGTGAATTAAAATGATTATTTGTATAATTGTGATTATTTCCATTATCATTAATATTATTATTTTCTTCCTTATTTAAATTATTATTAAGTTTCATATCAGGACTTTTAGATTTAAATACTTTTGTTTCTTCTATTTGAACAGTATAAGAAGGTATTCCATTATCATCTTCAATTCTTTCTTTGGTGTATTTTCTTTTAATTATGGGTTGTTCATTTTTTTCTTCTTCATTTTCATTTATATTATTATTTTTTTGTAATGAAGTTGATGTAGTTTCTACTAATGTTACTTTTGAATAATTATTATAAGGATTTATATTATTTTTTAGATTATTATCATTATTTTGATTAATATTGTCTTCATTTTTTTCTTTATTATTATTTAAATCACCATTATTTTCATTCATATTCCTATTCCCAATATTTTTTTTTTTATTAATAATAAGAGAATAAGGTTGAGAAAGCATATTTACATCATTATTAAATTTTATAAATTGTGTATTTGGTATTCTTTGGAATTTCAATATAGAAAAAATTTGCTCAATTTCTTTAAATTGTAATTTATTTATTATTTTTTCTATATTAATTTTTTTAAATTTATCTACATTGGGATTAGTTTGAATTTTGTTAATAATATCATCAAATAGTTTATAAACTTCTTTTATTTTATCAATATTATTAATTTTGCCTTCTAAATTATTTAAACCTTTTTCTAATTCTTCTAGATTAATGGGAAAATTTTCTACTTTTTCTATAATATTTCTAAACTTATTTACTCCAACTCCAATTGAAAAACTACATTCATTTATTTCATTTAAATCACTAAATGTATTATCCTCTTCTTCTTCTTCATAATTATTATTTTCTTTATTATTTGAATCTAAACATTCATTATATTTTTCTTCTAAAATATAATATAAATTTTCTGGAAGATTTAAATCTTTCCATTTTTCAACTGTTAAATTTTTCATATCTTTTAATCTAAAATAAAATTCCATATTCAATATATCTATTTTTGGTTCAACAAGAGAAGTTTCTAAATTATATTGATTGCAAAAATCTAAAAGTATTTTTGATAACGTATTTTCCATGGGAAATAAAATAAGAAATTATTTTATTTATATATTTGATTATATTTAGTTAACAATTTAAAATAAATTTTGAATCATCAAATAAAAACATTAATGTGAAAATTTTAATTTTTATTTAAGAAAGAAAAAAGTAAAAAATCCAAATCAAAAATTTTAAATAATTAAAAAATAAACCATTTAAATTCTATTAATATAATTAAAAAACTTAAATAATTAAAATATAAAAACTAAAATTAAAATGTATAACTATTACTTAGATCTAAAATTACAAAAAGAAAGAGAAGCTAAAGAAAAAGAACAAGAATTATCAGAAATAAAAAAAGCAAAGAGAAAGAGTAAAAAACTAAATAAAATAACAATATAGGAAAAATGGATAAATTAGTAAATAATTATGAGAAAAGAATAAATACATTTGTATTACAAATGGCAGAAAATCCAATAGTAGTTAAAAAAGAGAAGAATAAATATATGACAACAAGAGAAGCTCTTTATGCAGATACTTCATATAAAATTTTAGATAAAAAAGGGTTTATATTTTCAACATATAAAACAGATAAAGAAAGAATAAAAGATTATTTAGATCAAAAAAGAGAATATAATAAACACTATCAATCTTTAAAAAAAAAAAAAAATACTTTTGATCCTTTAGAAAGTTTTATGCAACCTTCAATGAGATTTAAAGCAACGACTGATTTAGAAAGAATAAAAGATACTTTAAAAGATAGAGAAATTTATGAAGATGAAAAAACTATTATTTTAAAAAATAATAATAAAAATAATAATGCTCATTCTGATTATTCTTCTTCTTCAGACGAACAAAGTAAAACTCCAAAAAAATTTAAATATATTATAACAAATGTTGAAAAAAATAATGTAAATAAAAAAAAAACTGAACTTGATGAAGAAGAAGAAAGAAGAAGAAAAATGCATAATAAAATAATAGAATCTAGGAAAAATATGTTAAAAAAAAGGAAATTTTATATAACATTAGGTTTAAATAAAAGAGTAGAAAATACAAATAAAGCAAAATATTTAAGAGGAGATTTACATAATAAAACTCATTTTAAAGCAATGGAAAATTTAACAATGTTTAAAACATCAACAATGAATCATAATATATTTAGAACTTGGAGTAAAGAAGATATAAATCAACAAAAAAATTTAAAAGAATTAAAAGATAACTTTTATGCAACAGTAACAAATGGTTTTAAAAATAAAAATTTTACTCAAACAAGATTTAATTTTAATAAGACTAGTTATAATAAAATATCAAATGATGATTATGAAAATAAATTAATGCAACAAACAATAATTCCAATAAATAAATTAAGTAAACAAACAGCTTCAAATCCAGGAGGATTTAATTTAATTGGAAATAAGAAAATATTACAAGATTTAGAAATTACAAAAGAAATTGCTAATTCTAATCCTTTATTATATAATATGAATTTTAATTCTATTAAAGCAGATTCTAATAATATTAATGTTACAAATGATCAATTAAATAATTTAAAAAGATTAGCTTTTGAAAGTAATGTTGAAGAAGAAGTTTCTTCTGAATCTGATAGTGAATATAAAAATAATTTTAGAAATGAAACTTATGAAGATTTTAAAAAAGATGAAAATGTTATTATTGATGGTGAAGAATTTAAAAAAACAGATACTCATAAAATTGCTGAAAAAGTTTTAAAGAAATGTAATTGGAATGAATCTTTTAAAAAATATAATACTAAATTTGATCAAGGTAAATTAATGTTTACTGGTGGATTAACTTTAAATCAGTTTGAACAAAAATATGGTATAGTTCCCTAAATTAATTAAAAAATAAAAATTATATTAATTTTCAATTATAATTTTTTATTTAATTTATAATTTTTATAATATATGTTTTGTTATAAAATTTTTTTTAATATAGTTTCATTTTTTCTTTTTTTATTTTATTATTGTGTTTTAACTATTCAATTAATGAAATTTTTAAAAAATTTCGAAAAATGATAAATTTCATCTAGAAAAAAGTAATTCAATTAAATTGTTTATATTAATTTATTTTATTT
>JAJJKW010001628.1:0-51722 GCA_023805745.1 Isotricha sp. YL-2021b | reverse complement strand
TTTGCTATTGCTGTTTGTTTGTTTGAAAGTGACATTAATTGTGAATTCAAAGAATTAACTCTTGCTTGTAATGTCATTTGTCTTGCTGTAAATAATGCGTAACCCATTTTCTCTCTCTCTCCTGTTTTTTAATTTTCTCTCTACTCCTATATAAAGTATTTAACCCATGAAAAATTGCTTTTTTGGATATACTTATCTTTACAAAAGTTAACAAATATTGTTTTAATATTTTTCAAATAAAAATAATCGGCATAAATATGTGCCGATTATTCTGAAAAGTTTTAATTAATATATAATTATTATTCAATGTCAGAAGTACAGAAAGGACATTTAGTTGCTTTAATATTGACTATTGAGAAACATTTCGGACATGTTTTTTTGTTGTTTCTTCTTTTGTTTCAGCCTCTTTTTCCGTAAGTGCTTTTAATTTGTTTATTGCTTTAACAAGAATGAATACCGAAAAGACAATTATAATAAAACTGATTACATTATTAATGAATGCACCGTACGGGATTACGACAGCACCTGCATCTATTGCATGTTGCATTCTGACATAATGTACATATTCACCGAAAAAATCGTTCGGCAGGGCAATAAAGAGGTCTGAAAAGTCAACTTTTCCGAGCAGCCAGCCTATCGGGGGCATTACTATATCCTTAACCAGTGAATCCACAACTTTTCCGAAAGCCGCACCAACTATAATACCGACAGCCATGTCGATAACGTTACCTTTTACGGCAAAACTTTTAAATTCATCTAATAAACTTTTAATACAATTTGACATTTTAACCTTCCTTTTTTTATTGAAATTATATAATAAAGAATATTTTTTACAAAGTATAATGTTTACGCTTTTTTTTAATGAGATATAATTTTTAAAAAGGAAAATTTAATGATTAATTTTGATTCGCTGACATTAAGAGCATTTGCAGAGGAAAACGAAAGTTTTTTGTGCGGGGCGGTTGTGAGAAAAATTCAGCAGCCGACAAGACGTGATATTGTTTTGCATTTGAGAAACAACGGTATTAACAAAAAACTTTATATAAATATTAATCCCGAATTTTTCCACATTTGTTTTCCTTCAGATGAAAATTACGAAAAAAGGGAAATTAAAATTCCCGATACGGCACCTATGTTCTGTATGCTTTTAAGAAAATATATTCAGAATTTAAGAATTACAGATGTTAATCTGCCGAAAGGTGAAAGAATACTTGAATTTTATTTTGATTATGCGGATATTCTGAATGATTATTCACGGCTTTGCCTTTCGGTTGAGCTTATGGGAAAATACAGCAATATAATTCTTTATAACAAGGAAACAGAAATAATAATCGGCTGTGCGCATAATGTCGGGGAGGATAAAAGCAGTATAAGAGAACTTTCGGGAACATTGCCTTATGTTTATCCTGTTTCAAGAAACAAAAAAGATTTGAATGATGAAAATCCGCAAAATTTCAGAAGAATATTTCTATCCTGCGAAAATGAAGAAGAAATATTTAAAAAATTGTCTTCCGAATATTCTGACGTAACTGTTCCCATCGCAAAAAAAGTGTGCAAAAATTCAAATTTTGTTGCGGATAAAGTTTTTGAAAATCTTTTAAATGAAGTTAATTTGAAAAATATAAATCCGTGCTGTGATGAAAATTTTGAAAGTTTTTCGCTTACAAAAACTGAAAATTCAATAACTTTTGATACCGTAAATTCAATGACAGATGAATATTTTACTTATAACCAGCTTCAGAAAATTTTAAAGCAGAAAAAGGCAAAAATTTATTCGTTTTTACAAAACAAACTTAATAAACTTGAAAAACAGAAAGAACAATTTGAAGAAAAAAATTCCCTTCTGCTCAAAGCTGAGTTATACAGGCAAAAGGGTGATATTCTGATGATGAATCCGAATATTTCATCTGAAAAAAAAGTTTTTTTAACAAATCCCTACGATAACAAAACAACCGAAATTGAACTTGATGAGAATTTATCCGTTATTGAAAATGCGAACAGATATTACAGGCTTTATAAAAAAATAAAATCTGCGGCAGAATACGCATCTTCACAGACTGAAAAAATTAATTCCGAAACAGAACTTATAAAACTTCAGATTTTTTATACAGATATTGCAAATTCCGTTACTGATATCGAAGATATTATGACCGAACTCGGAATTTCAAATCATGACGGTTGCGGCAAAAAGAAAAAAACTTCCGAAAAAATACTTCAGGAATTTGAAATCGGCGGTTTTAAAGTTTTTATTGGTAAAAATTCGGTTCAAAATGATTATTTGCTCTCAAAAATTGCGGGAAGTGAAGATTTGTGGTTTCACCCGCAAAACTGTCATGGTGCCCATTTAATTCTGAAAAAAAACAACCCTGCCGAAAAAGTTTCAGATGAAATTTTGCTTGAATGTGCAAAAATTACAAAAAAATTCTCCCAAAAATCGGGTGAGGCTAAAATGCCTGTTATTTATACAAAACGGAAGTATGTTAAAAAAGCAAATTCAAAAATAGCTTTTGTAACATATAAAAACGAAAAAGAAATTTACTGTTAATATTTTCCGTCCTGTCGGGTATTTAATTTTAAAAATTTAAAAATTAAAGGTTAAAATATTTTTGCCGATAATAATGATACAGATAATACAAGGAGAATTATATGGACGGAATATCGGGAGTTTCTTCGGGTTTCTCGTCATTTCAGGTCAATACCGCACCTGCTGTGAGTGTTAACGATATTCAGGAGCAGGAATCAATATTTGCCAAAAAAGGCGGCGGCGGAGGTCAGATTGACCCTCACAGTTCTATATTTTCGCAGTATAATTCTGAAGAAAATATTACAAGTTCCGTAAGTACGGACACCAGTGCAACCGCTATGTAAAATCCGTTTTATTCCGCTTTTTCGGGTTATTTTTTCATAAACTTTTTTCTTTGATATAATTTACAAAAAAGGAGAGTTTATGAAATTTCTGCATACTATGTTAAGGGTAAAAAATTTAAAAGAATCTTTGCGGTTTTACTGCGATTTTATCGGGCTTGAAGTTCAGAAAGTCAAAGAACTTGACGATTCAAAGCTGTATTTTCTCGGAAATGAAGAAAGCGGGCATGCACAAATTGAACTGACGGATAATTTTGAAATACCCGAAGGCGGTTACATAAACGGAAATGCCTTCGGACATCTTGCGTTCGGTACTGAAAGTATGGAAAAAACCGAAACAAAACTCAGAGAAATGGGATATGAATGGTTATATGAGCCGTATCAGCTCAGCGTTGTGAGCAGTACTATAGCTTTCGTTTCTGATCCCGACGGCAATGAAATTGAAATAATTCAGAAAAATAAGTAACATTTTTTTACAAAATTGTAAATTTATGGCAAAAAAGTTTTTTTTCACCTATTATAAATAATACGTGGTTTTATCAGGAGTATTGTTGTGATAACTAATGTTAATTTATCATTAAATTCAATTTTATATAATAAAAATTTAAAAACTAAAGAAAATGAGCAAAACAGCGTTGTTTCAAACGATACTGCAGTGATGAGTAAAGGTGCCGCACAAAGTTTAAGAGCAACTGCAATTCCCAAACAGATTTCATTCGGTAAAAGGATTGAAGAACACAGAAGCTGGGGTGCAAATGTTGAAAAAACAAATGACGACGGTTCCCAGTCCGTTAATTTTAAGGTTTGGGCGCCAAATGCCGCAAAAGTCTTGGTTGAAGTCAGAAATCCGGAAGATAAAGTTGCTTTGACAAATGAACAAAGAAAAGAACATCATTTAAAAGACAAATGGGCAGGGGACTGGCATATAGATTCCGATTCGGATGACGGAAAATCTGTATTTATTCCCCTTGAACGAAATAAAGACGGGGCTTTTGAGGCAAAATCCGACCTCCCGTTTTCTTCGGGCATGTACAGGTTTGTGCTTCAGGACGAAAACGGTAAGGTAATAAATAAAACGAAAGACCCCGTTGCAAAAGCACAACCGCATATATTCAGCTGGTCGCAGATTTATGATGAAAAAGAGTTTAAATGGACGGACGATAAGTGGGTTGAAGGAAAAAATTCAGCAAGAGTTTCCGATTTGGCAAGACAACCCAAAAATCTGCTTGAAAAAGCAGGTCTGTCCGCAACAGGAGATGACGGCAAATCACTCCAAAAACCCTCAAATTTAATTGTCAGAGAAATTAATATTCCGACATTTACAAAAGAAGGTTCTCTGGAAGCTGCAAAAGCCGAAATTGACAAAATTGCAAAAGACGGTATTTATAATGGTATTCTTCTCATGCCCGTTGAAGGTACTTACGGTGAAAACTGGGGATATGACGGAGTTGACAAATATGCCGTTTCAAGGGGGGTTGCAGGAGAAGAAGGTAAAGAAGATGCAGTTGCAAGAAACAATTCTCTTAAAGCATTTATTGACTATGCTCACTCAAAAAATTTGAATGTTGGCATGGACTGGGTTCCGAGTCACATATTCAAAGACGGTCCGAGTGACGAAGATGCCGCTGCGGCAGGTATTCCCAAAGGAGAAAACCATAAATTGTCAGGAAATAATTTATCTGATTTGGGACCATACGAAGTTGACGGAAAATGGGGCGGCCGAGGTTTTAATCTGGAAAGTTCAGACCCCAACGTGCGTTCAAAAGTCAGAGATTATGTTGTAAACATGCCTATGAACTGGGTTGATAATTATCATATTGATTTTATCAGAGCAGATCAGACACCTGAAATGAAATCTAATTTTGCGATGAAACAGGTTGCTCAGGAAGTCAGATTCCATTTTCCCCATACTGTTATTCACTGGGAAGACCACAGAACTTCAGACGGTCTGACAAGAAATCTGACACAGGAAGAATTACCATACAACAATTTGTCTGCTCACCTTGATGCTATCTCAAAAACAGAAGCTAATGCCGTAAGTCTGCATAATATCGGTGGTAACGAACATTGGGATTTTGCTTTTTCCCATTCCGTTGAAGCACTTCTTCTGAACAAGGAAGTTATGGGTTATCACCCGACAATGCATACTCTTGCAGATAATGTCAAAGATATCGGCGGAACAAAATATTTTATGAGCCATGATGAAATCGGAAATGATTCCGGTTCAAGATTAATGACCAAAATTATTAACAAAGATTTGAATATACAGCATCATCTGACCAACAGAAAATACGAAACTCCCTCCGAAAGAAATATAAGAGGTCTTGATGCGGTTCAGGAACTTTTTAAGTCTTATGAATTTGATAAGGAAAACTGGGATAAAAATTTCTCAAAAATTTCTCGCAAGCATGGTTTAAAAGGTATTACAAAAGAACAGTTTGCAAGAAAAGCCGAATATGCAAAGAACAAACATAAAGAAGCAATCGGACTGCTCTTTATGGTTCCGGGTTCAAAAATGATATTTCAGGGTGATGCATACGGAGAAATCAATCCGTTCAGATTTACAAGAAATCAGGCGACTGAAGAACAGGCAATAGAAGCTCAAAAGGGTTATGAATTTGAAAAGGCATTTAAAGATTCAAAAATTGACCCCGAACATCATACTATTGATGGTATCCACAAACTTTCGCAGGCTATGAGCGATTTGGTAAAAAGAAATCCCGCACTTCAGGACGTTCACCCGATGGACAAACTTGATGCAATGACTCCAGTTATTGATGAACACAATAAACTTATTGCAATTAAAAGATTTGACATGTCCGGAAATGAAGTTGTTGCACTTTACAATTTCGGTGATAAACCGCTCGAAGGCTACCACCTTCATAATTCAAAAGCTGTTTTGAATGACAGTAACTGGAAAGAAACAATTAATTCAAACGATACGAAATTCGGCGGTAACGGTCATTGTCAAAATGAAGGAACTTATTCTTCTTCAAACGGAGATGTTAATTTGAATATTCCTGCAAACGGATTTATTATTCTTGAAAAAGTTAATTCAGAAGGAAAAGTTCTTAACGGACAGCCGAAATTCAGCTAATAATAACGTAAATATTTGTTTTAAAAAAGGATACAAAAACAATGTATCCTTTTTTGTATATATTATTAATTAAATCCGACAGAATTTTTCAGTTCTTTTGAATTTTTGAGTTTAACCTCAAGCAAAAGCATTTGTTTCAGTTCTTCCGCATCGGTTATGTTCAGAAAATCCGCTTTTTTCTTTACTGTTGAAAAATCGCCTGCCGTCAGTCCTTTCATTCCGAGTTCATAGTCCTTTATCCCGAAGAAGTGCTCAAACGCATCATTTGCCTGCTCTTTTGTCATAAAATCAAATTTTATTTTAAAGGTAAATCTTCTTAAACTTGCCTCGTCCAGCGTGTCTAAAAGGTTTGTTGTACATACGAAAGGATATTCGTGAGATTCCATTCTGGTAAGCATTTCGTTGACCTGTGAAATTTCCCAGCTTCTGACTGCATTATTTCTGTTTTGGAGAAAAGTGTCAGCTTCGTCAAATATCAGCATAGCCTTTTTGCTTTTGGCTTCGGCAAAAGCATCTGCAATATTCTGTTCCGTTTCTCCGACGTACATTCCCAGAATGTCGCTTGCACGTTTCAAAATAACATCAATTCCGAGTTCTTTTGCGAGATATTTTGCATAAAGGCTTTTTCCCGTTCCGGGTTCACCGTAAAGACAGAGTGAAAAATTGAGTTTTCCGCAGTTTTTGATTTTTTGGGTAAGATTTTTTATGTCCAAATCCGCATTAACAAGGTTTTCGTCATAATCCGACATTTCAAATTCTTTTGCTTTTTTTACATTTTTCTTTTTTGTTACTGCTTTTGCAACGTTTTCAATCAAATCTTCAAAATTTTCTTCGTTGCCGCCTATCATCTTTGTTGTCTGAACTGCATTTGCGATTAACGACGGGGAAATGACGTAATTTTTGCTTAATTCTTCTATTTTTTCTTTTTTGACTTTGAGTTTGTTTTTTCTGATTACGGTTTTCCAGATATTTAATCTTGTTTCTTCGCTTAATTTTTCAAATTCTATGCAGTAAGTCATTCTTCTCAGAAAAGCGGGGTCAACGTTATAAATTTTATTCGTTGTCCAGATAACGGGAACTCCCATATTATCGAGAAGTTTGTTAAAATAGCCTTTTGAAACGTTTGTTGAAGAAAATCCTTTGTTCATAACGTCTTCCGCTTCATCAAACAATATACAGCCGTTTCCCGATCGTGAGAGAATATTCTGTTTTGAAAACAGGTCAATGAGTCTGTCTTCTCTGTGCGCTTCTTCGCAGACATCTTTTTCCGTAATTACGGGATAAATTGGAATTTTTGCCATATTTGCAAGTAATCTGGCAAATTCGGTTTTTCCGGTTCCGACATTACCGTAAAGCAGAATATTTACTCCTTTTTTCTTTTGTTTTACGGCAGATGAAAGTATTTTGAAGGCATATTCCTTTTCTTTTTTTAAATGTTTAAAATCACTTTCCTTTAAACCTGATTTTTCGGGTTTCCCGAGAAGTATTTCAATGATTTGTTTTTTGTCCTTAATTTGCGGATTGTCAATAATTTTTACAATATTAGTCTGAACAGTTCTGTCATGACCTCTGTGCTTTGTAATGTTTTTTATGTACAAACTGTTAAAAACCCTTTCCTGCGTACCCACACGAAGATTAAGGTATTTTTGTGCAAACATAACATTGGAATTTCCGCTTAAACACTCTGAGAAACTTGAAAAGATATTGTTCAGCTCCTGAACTGTAAGATAAACAAATATCTGATATTCATTTTCATCAAGACAGTAAATATCTTTTATTATAAGTAATTTTTTTTCGTACTCGGTTATTTCGGATTTAATTTTTGCTTTTAAATCCGAAATAACATTTTTAAATGTTTTTTTAAATGCTTTTCTTTCTTCTGAAGTATCAAGTTTCAGATTTTTGTACTTGTCAAATTTAAAATGACTTTTTTTGACTTTAAATTCTTTGAGGAAAAATTCAAAAACACTGTCAAAGTTATATCTGTCAAATTCGATTAAATCCATCATTTTCTGCATATAATCAAGAAACAGCCGCTGTTCAAAATTGTTCATTTCCATACCCCTTTAAATTCTTATATTTTTATTTTAAAGGGTATGTGAGTCAAAACAGGACTTATATAAATAATTATTAAAAATAATTTATTATTTTTTTGAAAACATGCTTGAAATTATTGACTGATATTTTTCAAAAATGGTATTTCTTTTCATTTTTGCGGTCTGGCTCATCAGTCCGTTTTCAATGCTGAAATTGTCTTTTATAACTTCAAACTGCTGTACTTTTTCAAAAGCTTTAAGGTTTTTCTTGCTTTTTATGTGAGTTTCAATTTCTTTTTTGATTAATTCTCTCAAAGTAGGATTTTTAATTGAAAGATTTGTTCCCGATTTAATGTCTTTTGCGAGTAATCCGCATTTTCTGAGGGCTTCTTCCGAAGGAACAACCAAAGCACCTACGGAGGACTGATCCTGACCTACAAGCATAATCTGGTCAATATAAGGGCTTTCAAGAAGTGCTTCTTCTATCGGAACGGGTTCAACGTTCTCACCGTTTGAAAGTACGATGGTTTCTTTCATTCTGCCGACAAGTACGAGGTTGTTATCTGCCGTAAGCCAGCCTATATCACCCGTATTAAACCAGCCGTCTTCGCTTAATACCGCTTTTGTTGCTTCTTCGTCCTTGTAATATCCGTTCATAACCTGATAACCACGGACATATACAACACCTTTTTTGAAAATTCCGAGTTCGCTTCCGTTTTCCATATCAACAATTTTAACTTCGGTTGCATTCAGCGGTTTTCCGCAGCAGCCGAGAAAATTGGGGTCATTTGCATAACGGAGTGTAAGAACGGGGGAAGTTTCGGTTAATCCGTAACCTTCTCTTAAATTTACCCCGATAGCATCGTAAAATAACTGGTCTTTCATTGAAAGGGCACCGCCGCCTGAAATTGACGCCCTGAAATTTATCCCCGCAGCAGTTTTAATCTTTTTATAAAGTGTATTTGTAAAAAGTACATGCAAAGGTTTCAGAAAAGACCTTGCGGCTATATGATACAAATTTGAAAGGAAATGATAACCTTTCTGTTTGTTCGTAATTCTTCTTTCGCTGTACATTTTGTGTATTTTGTAAGTAATACTTAATTTTACGGCAAAATCAAATATTTTGTACGCAATAGGCGAAGTCTGTTTTAATTTTTGGAAAATACCGAGTCTTAAGGCTTCCCAGATTCTAGGAACGGACATCAGAGTATCTACATTATATTTCACAAGGTCATTTTTTAATCCCGAAAGAGTTGTAAAATGAAGATGGCAGCCGCTTGATAAATAATATAACTGTACGGTTTGTTCGTAAGCATGCCAGACGGGCAGAATTTCAAGTGTTTTTTCACCCGGTTTTGACTGAAATCCGATATGAACGGGATAAAACTGCGAAACAATATTCTTATGCGTTAAAAGAACACCTTTGGGGTTTCCTGTTGTTCCCGACGTATATAACATAAGGCATGGTTCTTCAAGTTTTTGTTCGGGAGCCTGAAATTTATGATTTTTTCCCGCTTCCAAAACATCATCAAAATAATATACGGGAGAATTTTCGTAATTTATATCGTCTTTTTCTGACTTAAACATTATTATTATAAATTTGAATTTATATTTATCAAGATATGGTTTCAGATTTGCAAATAAACGTCCGTCCCTCAAAATCAGTCCGACTGAATCGCTGTGATTAATTATATAATCAAGTTCTCCTGCGGGAGCATTTGAACCTCGCAATGCCGCAACTGCTCCGCATCTCATAATCGCCTGTTCGCATACGCACCATCTGCCGTTATTTTCCGTAAAAAGTCCGACAAATTCGCCTTTCTGAAGTCCGAATGACTGCATACCGGAGGCTAACAATTCCATTTGGTTATCAAGTTCACGATAAGTCAGGTTCAGGTTGTTGTAGCTGTCCGTAATTGCATTCAAATCAATATGTTCTGCCATTTTTGACTTAATATAATTATTAAGTGATGTCTTATCCGATAAAAACTTTTCCATGTGTCTTATATCAGACTTTAAATGTCTTTTTAATATAAGTTTCCTTGCTCTTTCTTTTCTGACATCGGTATATGACATTTTCACCTCTTAAAATTTACACTTAATATATTTTATATATTATCAAAACCAAATAAAAATATCAAAAAAAGGCTTGAATAATTTATTTTGTTTGCCTGAAAACCAAATACGCCGAAAAGCATGTATTTACATGGGTTTCGGGAAAATTTCTTTTTGTAAAGAAATGTTAAATTAAATTCCGCAAACTGACAAAAATCTAAAGACCTTTTGTTTATATGGGTTTTGAGGATTTTTTATGGCTGAAAGCATGATGAATATATGATTTTTGTACTTTTTTTTGAATGAATTTTGGCAATTTTTTTATGAAAAAATTTTTTATATAGGTACAGACGGATAAAAAAATAAGGAGGACTAACATGGGTTCTGTAATGTTTACCGCAAGAAAAATGAGCTTACAAGCAAGAATTAATTCCATTAATCTTGAATTGATGAAACTGCAAAACAAACAGGACAAAATTCTTTCCGATAGAGCTGCACAACAGCCGGTGAAGGATTTGCTTGAAATGGGTGTAACTATGGGTACACAAGCCCTCACTGTTGCTAATCCGATAATAGGAGCAGGTGTAGGAATGGGAGCCAATAAAGTTCTTGAAACCGCAAAAAATATGCAGGCTTTCAGAGATTCCAAAATCGACAAACAAATGGATACAAGAAAGCAACAGCTTACAACTCAGTTGCAAACGTATCAGGCAGAACTTCAAAATGTTGAAAAAGCTGAAGCTGATGCAATCAAAAAAGGTGCTCCGAAATACGTTGCATAGTAAAACAGGCAAATAAAACAAATTAAACAAACAAAATTTAAAAATCAGATACTGACTGAAAAATAAAACAAGGAGGAAAACATGGGTGCTTTAATGTTCAGCGCAAGAAAGATGAGTCTGCAGTCAAGAATTAATTCCATTAATCTTCAGCTGATGAGACTTCAAAATAAACAAGACAGAGTTCTTGCAGACAGAGCTGCCCAACAGCCTCTGAAAGATATGGCAGAAACCATGTTGCCTATGTTAGCAAAACAAAAAGGTGCCACAAAAGGTGCTTTGGTCGGAGCAGGAGGCGGTGCTCTCGCAGGTGCTGCAATTGGTTCTTTCTTCCCCGTTGTCGGTACTTTTGCAGGAGCATGTATCGGTGGGTTATTAGGATTCTTCGGCGGTAAGACATTAGGAGGTGCCAAAGGTGAAATGGCAGCAAATAAAGCCCTTGAAACCGCAAAAAATATGCAGGCTTTCAGAGATTCTCAAATCGACAAACAAATGGATAATGAAAAACAAAAGCTGACCACCCAACTTCAAATGTATCAGGCAGAATTACAAAATGTTGAAAAAGCTGAAGGTGATGCAATCAAAAAAGGTGCTCCGAGATACGTCGCATAAAAGTCAGTTTATAAAGTTAAATATAAAAAGCCTTCCGAAAGAAGGCTTTTTTTTAATTGTTTTTAATTGGAAAGAAGTTTTGCGGTATAGCCCTGTGAATTCAGAATTTCTTTTAATTTCACGGCTTTTTTTCTGCTGGTAAATGAACCTGCCTGAACTATGTATTGTCCGTTCACCTCTTTTACGAACGGCTGAACATCGGGAAAATTCTGTGAAATTCTTGATTTTACAGCCTGTGCTTCTTCCGGGGAGTTGTAAAATCCCGTATAAACTTTGTTTGTTTTTGTATCGTAAGACGATTGATTTATTGTGTTTTGAATTTCTGTTACTGAGGGAACAGGCGGAATTGGGGGCTGAAGATTTTCAGGATAGGGTATTTCTTCTGTTTTTTTCGGATTTTTTACCGTATTGTCAACGTTCTTTTTGGGTCTGACATTTTCCTTTTTAATTTCATTTTTGTTATTAACATTTGTAGTATTTAATTCTTTTTCCTTTTGCAGATACTTTTCGGAAGTCGGCTGCTGTGCAAAATTATCTTCGTCCTGAATCCATTTTAGTCTGTCATCAAGCTCCGAAATCTCCTCATGTTCTTCGGGCGGCAGAATATCATTTTGACCGATATTAACATCAACTGTCGGAGAAAAATAATTTAAACAAATTCCTATAATTCCCGTTGCAAGCATAAATGTAAGTATAAACGAAAGTACAAAAATGATTTTTGAATTATCTTTGTTTTTGTTTCCTGAAGATTTTTTCCGGCTGTTCGACATACAGTTTCTCCGATATTAAATATTTCCGTAAAATAATACAATATAATCAATGTATTTTAAATCATTTAATATAAGTATATGCGGAAAATTTTTTTTAATTTCCGTCGTCAGTATCTTCCACTTCTTTTATGATTTCCCTGATTATTTTCATTGTATGCTCCGGAAGACTGTAATCGTTTAAAATACTGTAAAGAATTTTTTCACCGTTAATATTAAACAAAGCGATTATGACATTTCTCACAACTTCTTCCGATTTGTCCGAAAGTGAAGAATACAGTAAATCCGAAACCCTGTCATCATCAAAATTTGATAAGGCTTCAACGGCATTTATACGAACCTGTTCCGATGCATCTTTCAGGGAATTTTTTAATGCCTCAAAAACTCTGTTATTACTGAAATTTATTCTTGATAACGCTTCTATTGCACGTTCTTTCAAAAAAGTGAATTTATCGAGGATACCTTTTTTGGTTTCCAGAATACTGACGAGCGAATCTACCGCTTTTTTATCCCCTATCATGCCCAGAGCAAAAGCTGCCGACTCTTTTAAATATAAAGAATTTTCGTTTTCGTCGTTTAAAATTTCCGATAACGGCAATACTGCGTATTTATCCCCGATTTTTCCGAGAGCCTCCGCACAGCTTAATCTTAATTTGTAGTTTTCTTCTTTGTTGTTCAGGCAGTACAAAAGTGCGTTAACAGCAGATTTATCCTTTAAATTTGCAAGAAGTTTCGCAACATTTACACGTATTTGGGTCTGAATTTCAATATCTTCGGTTTTGTTTCTGAAATTATCCTTTAAAACCAAAGCATCTGTGAGAACGGGAACATATTCCCCGCTTTTGTGCTTATTCATCTTTTTTATAATATAATTTATTACGTTATAATCATTACTTATTGAAAAAAAATGAATTAAAATTTTTACAAAATCTCCGGCAGAAATGTTTTGCTCAAGTTTGTCAATCTGCTTTAAGGAATCCTGATAATTATCCGTTTTATTAATCAGGCATTCGTTTGCCGCCAAATCAAAATCCAATTCCGCCATCTGAATTTTCTCTCCTTTTTTATATCTTAAAAAGAAAATAAACACATTTCAAGCATTAAAGAGAAAATTAAAGAGATAATAAAACAGATAAATCTTTTGTTTCAACGGCCTTATCAATTAAACTCCTGATTTTATCGGGAGAAACAGAAAATTCCATGTTTTTTACAGCTTTTAAATCGGAAACCTTTTTAACATCTGTAAAGCCTTCGTTTATTGCAATAAATTCCCTGTAAGTTTTCAGCATATCCTTTGCATTTTCAGGTATAACGGCATTTTTTGCGTGATAATATTTTGTGTCTGACTGAAATTTGTCAATATACTCTATCAGAAAATCAATTCCGTCGCAGGGTGCATATTGTGATTTTTCTTCTTCCGGCAGATTTTCAAAAGGATTTCCCTCAATAACTTCATCGGGACAGTTTTTCATAATATAATAAGCCCAGCTCATACAGCCTTTATAAAAAGCTATATTATTCAACAAGGCTTTATAAATTCTGGGAAAGGATGCATTGTAATATCTTATCTTTCGCGGCAGCTGATTCATTGACTGCAAATCATTTTCAACTGTGTATGCAATACTCCATAAATCAACTGTTAATGAGCTGAATCCGGGGTCAAACAGAACTGACATAATTAGCTTCTTTCGTTAAATTGTGATAAAAATCTTGTATCATTGTTGAAGAACAGTCTGATGTCGTCAACTGCATATTTAAGCATTGCTAACCTTTCAACACCCATACCGAAAGCAAATCCGGAATATTCTTCAGGGGCAATTCCCGCATTTTTGAGAACGTTTACATCAACGACGCCTGCCCCCAGAATTTCAAGCCAGCCTGTTCCCGAACATGTTCTGCAGCCTTTGCCGTTACACATAATGCACTGAACGTCAACTTCGGCACTCGGTTCCGTAAACGGGAAGAAGCTGTTTCTGAGTCTTGTCGGTCTTTCTCCGCCAAAATAAATTGAAATAAACTGATTTAAAACACCTTTTAAATCACCGAAAGTGATGTCTTTGTCTATCAAAAGACCTTCTATCTGATGGAAAAGGTTGTTTTTTCTTGCGCTGACAGATTCACATCTGTAAACTCTGCCCGGAGCAATAACTCTCAAAGGAGGTTTGTGCGTGAACATTTCTCTTATCTGCGCACCTGATGTCTGACTTCTCAAAATTGTTCCGTCGTTATCCTGACAGTAAAATGTGTCCTGCATATCCTTTGCGGGGTGGTCGGGCGGAAAATTCAGCATGTCAAAGTTGACATATTCCGTTTCAACTTCGGGTGAATTTGCAGGTTCCACAAGGGAAAAACCCATGCCCTGAAATATCTGCACAATTTCGTTTACCGTCTTTGTAAGAGGGTGAACTTTTCCTCTCGGAACAAACGAGCCCGGAAGCGTAATATCTATTGTTTCCGATTTTAATTTTTCGTTTCTTTCCGCTGTTTTTAATGTTTCAAGTCTTTCATCATATAATTTCTGTAAATCCGCCGAAACTTTATTTGTTAAGGCTCCTATTATTTTTTTGTCCTCAACGGATAAATCTTTTAAATTTTTTCTTATATTGTTAAGTTCGCTTTTTCTTGACAAATGGGTATTCTTTACTTCGTCAAGCTCTGAAACTGTCTGTGCTTTTTCTATTTCGGAAGAAATCATACCGAATAAATTTTCTATTTTTTCTTTCATACAAACCTCAATTATAAATTCTTTGTATTAATTATATGATAAAAACTGTACTGTGTGAAAAATTTTTGATATAATTTTTTTATCATGAAAAACAAATTCATTAAAACATTAATTTTATTAGCAGCTTTTGGTGCGTTCGGGCATGTTTCCGCAAAAGAATATGTTAAAAATGATTTAACAACACTTTTTCTGAATAATGAAGCGGTTATTTACGGAATTAACATGCGTTCGTTTAATGCCGACGACAAAAACGGAAACGGAATAATTGATTTTGAACTCGGAGAAACATCGGGTAATTTTTTAAATGCAATTGAGCGTCTTGACGAACTTAAAGAGTACGGAATTAATACCATACACCTTATGCCGATTACTCCTGTCGGGAAATTATATGCAAAAGGAACGGCGGGTTCTCTGTTTGCAATGAGCTCTTTTGACAGTATTGACCCGAAACTTGCAGACCCGAAATCAAAACTTTCACCAAAAGAACAGGCTAAAAAATTCGTTGAAGAATGTCACAAAAGAAATATAAGAGTTTTTGCGGATCTTCCGGCATGCGGTTCTTATGAAATGACTCAATTAAGACCCGATTTGTTCTTAAAAGACGAAAACGGCGAATTCATTATTCCTGCTGATTGGTATGATGTAAGACTGTTCAAAGTAAAAAATGATGACGAAAAAATTAATCAGGAGTTGGTTGAAGAACATAAAAAATTTATCGATATGGTTATGGAATTAGGTTTTGACGGTTTGAGAGCCGATTGTGCAACAATTAAGTATGCCGATTTCTGGAAACCTGTTGTTAAATATGCAAAAAGCAAAGATTCTGAATTTCTGATGCTTGCGGAAGCCTACAAAGATTATATTATACCGATTTCACCCTATACAGGTTTTACAAATTATAAAAAACTTTTTAAGGCAGGTTTTGACGGATATTACGGCAGATGTTTTGAATTTTTGAATCTTTCAACTCCTGAACGGTTTGAAAAAATTTTTACTTATGTCCAAAAGAAAAGATACGGAAAGAAAAAGGCTATGATAGGAGGATTTAAGACGCATGATAAGACGAGCCCTTATTTGGTATCTGATAATTTTGCGCAGACAATTATGTACTTGAATGCAACGTTACCTGTTAATCCCTATTATCTGGACGGTTTCCCGACAGGTGATAAATATATTTACCCTTATGCAGGCAAATATACTGAAAAAACATATACCGACGATCATATTTATTTTGTTGACGAAGGACAATTTGACATTTTTAATTACTCACGAAAGCCCGGCGGCAATGAAAAAGAAATGGAAGAATTGTTTAAAAAGACAATTCAGTTAAGGAAAGATTTGGGCAAAATTGTAACCAAAGGCAAAATGAAAATGCTTGAAACTTCCGATGAAAATGTCTATGCGTATGAACGTTACTATAAAGATGAAGGCATCATAGTTATTATGAACAGAAATCAGAAAGAAAAAACGTTTGCGTATGTGGAAGTTAATCCCGACAAGTTGTATAAAGTTAACATTATAACGGATAAAGATGAAACGGATATAACAAGGGGAAAAATTGTAGTTAATCTGCCTCCGGGGAAAACAGCGGTTGTCAGATACAAACTGTAAAAAATTGACCCTGTTAAAATTTGTAATATAATTAAGGAAAAATACTAAAGCAAAAGGAAAAGTTATGGCAAAAAATACTGATATGGTACCCATAGAGGTTTGTATATTAACCGTTGACCACGATATTAAAGGAACGGTATATGTTTCAAAATATACTGACAATAACAGAGAATTAACCGATTTGTTAAATGACGGCGGTAAAAGATTTTTGGCCGTAACTGATGCGGAAATTTTATCGAGAACAACATCAGCTCCTCCCAGAAAATATAATTTTCTTGAAATCCATATTGACTATATATTAATGGTTCACCCGTCAAGTCAGGTTGTATTTAAAGAATCGGGCAGAGCACAGGAAGATATTGCAAGATTCAGAGAATTAAGAAATAAATTGAGTCAGACAAAACCGTTTTAATTATGAAAACAAAAATTCTTTTGATTAATTTTGGCGGAATCGGAGATGAAATTTTATTTTTGCCTGTGATAAACAGTGTGAAAAAACGTTTCCCCGATTCTGAAATTACTCTTTGTCTGGAGTCAAGAAGCAAAAGTATAAAAGATTTGTGTCCTCAGATTGATAATATGATTTTTGCGGATATTAAATCGGGAAACAAATATAAAGAACTTTTAAAACTGTATTTTAATGCTCTGTTCGGGCATTATGACGCTGTTATATCGTCGGGTGCAAATAAATTAATTCCGCTGCTTTTGTTTTTTACGGGAATAAAAACAAGAATAGGTTATGACAACAGGTCGTTTACAGCAAAACTTCTTACGGAAGCCGTAATTTTAAACCAACAGCAGTATGCAGGCAGAATGTATCATGACCTTGTCAGAAATTATACGGGAGAGGAATATTCCGACCCTGAGATTTCGGCTGAAAAATCTCCCGCAACAAAGGATATGATTTTAATTCACCCGGGTGTCAGCAAGATGAGTATTAAAAAAAATATTATCAAAAATCACGGGAACAAAAACTGGGCAGAACTTGTCAAAAGACTTCTCAATGAGGGGTTTAAAGTCTGTCTTGCGGGAGGTCCCGATGATAAAGAATGTATCGGCGAAATTCTTGAAGAATTAAAAGATACGGACTGCACAAATCTTTATAATTCCTACGGAAAAACCAAAAGCCTGAAAGAACTTGCGGAATTGATTGCGGGAAGCAGGGTTGCGGTTTGTTCGGATTCTGCGCCGATGCATATTTCGGTTGCTTCGGATACTCCGACGGTTGCAATTTTCGGACCTACGGACGAGAAAAAACTTGTTCCGCAAAAAGATAATATTAAAGTTGTAAAGGCAAACGCTGACTGCCGCCCCTGTCTTTGGGATAAAAGACAGGCAAGCTGTGAAACAAAAAAATGTCTTAATATTTCAACCGATGAAATCATTGAGGCAATAAAAAGTCTGATATAACAGAATTTATTTACAAAAAGTCTTAACAGTCTATAATAAAAGAAAAACAGAATTGAGGATAAAGTGTCAGAAGAAAAATATTTTCCGCAGGAAATAGAAAAAAGACGGAGAGAACTTTGGATAAACAACAAGGTTTATAAAGTTGAAAAGTCGGATACAAAAAAGAAATACTATGTTCTTTCAATGCTTCCGTACCCGTCGGGAAAACTGCACATGGGACATGTCAGAAACTATACTATTTCCGATGTTATTGCAAGATTTAAGAAAATGAACGGGTACAACGTTCTTCACCCGATGGGCTGGGACAGTTTCGGACTTCCTGCCGAAAATGCCGCAATTCAGCACGGTGCAGACCCCGAAACATGGACTCTTGACAACATTAAATATATGAAAAGCCAGCTCCAGAAACTCGGTATTATGGTTGACTGGGACAGGGAAATTGCAAGCTGCCTGCCCGATTATTACAAGTGGACGCAGTGGTTTTTCCTGAAATTCTTTGAAAAAGGACTTGCTTACAAAAAAGAGGCAGCAGTAAACTGGTGTCCGAAATGTGCAACCGTTCTTGCAAACGAGCAGGTTATCGACGGCAAATGCTGGAGATGCGACAGCGTTGCCGAAAAGAAATATTTGTCACAATGGTTCTTAAAAATTACCGATTATGCCGATAAACTTTTAAAAGACCTTGATAAACTTGACGGCTGGCCCGAAAGGGTTAAAACAATGCAGAAAAACTGGATTGGAAAATCTCACGGTGCAATTTTAAAATTCAAAGTTAAAGAAATTGAAGGTCTTGAAATTCCTGTTTATACAACAAGACCCGATACTGTTTTTGGTATTACATATCTTGTAATTGCTCCCGAATATAAAGATATAGAAAAACTTACAACTCCCGAAAATAAAGCGGCGGTTGAAGAATACCGTAAAAATGCGTCAAGAATGACGGAAATAGAAAGGTTATCAACCGAAAGAACAAAAACGGGTGTTCCTTTGGGAACTCACATTATAAATCCGTTTAACGGAGAAGAAAGCGAAATATGGGTTGCCGATTATGCGCTTGCGGAATACGGAACAGGTGCGGTTATGGCAGTTCCTGCACACGATGAAAGAGATTTTGCATTTGCAAAAAAATACAACAGAACAATTAAAAGGGTAATTGATAACCCCGAAAATCCGAATGCTCCGCTTGATGAGGCTTATGTTGAAACAGGTGTTCTTGTTAATTCGGGCAAATTTTCGGGCATGAACAACGAAGCAGCCAAACAGGCAATTACAAAATATGCCGAAGAAAACGGTTTCGGAAAGGAAACAACCCAATTCAGATTAAGGGACTGGCTGATTTCAAGACAGAGATACTGGGGAGCTCCTATTCCTGTTGTTTATTGCGAAAAATGCGGAACGGTTGCCGTTCCCGAAAGCGAACTTCCCGTTCTTCTGCCGAAAGATGTTGATTTTTCGGTTAAAGGAAAATCGCCGATTTTGACATCTCCGACATTCTTAAAGACAAAATGTCCGAAATGCGGCGGTGAAGCAACAAGAGAATCCGACACAATGGATACGTTTATGTGTTCAAACTGGTATTATTACAGATATATTGATGCCAAAAACGACAAAGAACCGTTCTCAAAAGAGTCAACGGAATACTGGTCGCCCGTTGACCAGTATGTCGGCGGTATTGAACACGCAATTCTTCACCTTCTGTACGCAAGATTTTTCACAAAAGTAATTCACGATATGGGAATTGTAAAATGCGATGAACCGTTTAAAAACCTTTTAACACAGGGTATGGTTCTGAAGGACGGCTCCAAAATGTCAAAATCAAAGGGGAATACTGTTGACCCCGATGAAATATTTGAAAATTACGGAGCAGATACGGCAAGACTGTTTATTCTTTCCGATTCACCTCCGGGACGTGATTTTGACTGGTCTGACGCAGGCGTTGAAGGCTGTTACAAGTTTGTTAACAGACTCTGGAGATTATTTGTTCAGAATAAAGAAAATATTACTGTTGATTACAAACTTCCCGAGATGAGCGAATTAACTCCCGAAAACAATATGCTTGCAAGACAGACACATATTGCGGTTAAGAAAATAACTCAGGATATTAATGCGGAATTTCAGTTTAATACCGTAATTTCAATGTACAGAGAATTTTCAAATACAATTTATGATTATCTGGGCAAAAAATCACAATTAAACGAACAGGATAAACAGGTTTTGAGTTTTGCGCTTATGACTCTGCTGAAACTTGTTGCACCTGTTGTACCGTTTATGAGTGAAGAAATCGGAGAAATTCTCGGACTTAAAACTTCAATTCACGAAGAAACATGGCCGACTTACGACGAAACTCTGGCAAAAATGAGTTCAATTACGCTCGTTGTTCAGATTAACGGAAAAATTAAGGATAAAATTGAAGTTGAAGCTGAAACGAGTAAAGAAGAACTTGAAAAAACGGCACTTAACAGCGAAAAAGTCAAAGCACTCCTTGACGGAAAGACTGTTGTAAAAGTGATAACCGTACCAAACAAACTCGTAAATATCGTTGTTAAATAACAGATAACCCAAAAACAAAAAGCCCCTGAAAATTTAATTTCAGGGGCTTTTTTAAAACAAATCAGAAATTATCTTATTGAAATTTTCTGAACGGTATTTTTCTTTTCTTCGTGTTTTTTTGCAAGCGTAATTGTTAAAATACCGTTTGTATATTCGCTTGTGCAGTGTTCAGCATCAATTTCTGCAGGAAATTCAACTGATTTTTCGTATTCACCGTAAGAAAATTCAGACATGTGTAATTTTTCTTCTTCTTTCATTTCTTCCTGTTTGATTTCTGCTCTGACTGTCAGAACATTTTCGGAAAGTTCAATGTCGATATCTTCTTTGTTTAAGCCCGGCAACTGCATTTTTACGTTATATTCCGTTTCATTTTCTTTAATTTCGCAGCAGGGACGGAATTTACCGTTCATTGAATAGTTTCTGCCTGCGAGTCTTTCCAAATCTCTGCGGACTGTGTCAAAGAAATATTCCGGTTCTCTTTCCATAATACTAAATCTCATAATTCCTCCTTAGAGCTTTCGCTCTGACTTCTTACTTTTTACATTATAAGAATAACTCTGATTTTAACTAATTCCGTTTTTTTTAACTAAAATTTAATTATTTTTCCGAAAGATAACCGAATTTGTTTTTCAAAGCAGTGCAAAAACGGCGAAATCCTTTTATTTAAAGGTTTTTTGCCTGTTGTTCCGATTTTTAACAAAATATTAATAATTTATCGCACCTTCTCTTAAAACTTTGCATGCACAATCCGCACCCGTAATACCTCCGTTACTGTTTGGACATTCGCCGAAATCACAACCGACAGGTATAAGCCCTGTTTCTTTAACTGCAAATTCAAATAAATCACGTCCAAAAACATTCGGACCTTTTTCTCCGTTCAAATCCACATTAATTTGTGCACATTCACTGTTTGTGCCGTCCACATTCATCGAACAGTCCAAAGAACGAAACAGAAACATAACCTGAACACCGTCTGATAATACAAGTTTTCTGCGTGTAGCATGCGGATTGTTGTCATAATTTCTTTGTTGAGCACCATCTAAACTTTTATACGTCTGGCTCATGCAACCGGTTCCTTCACCGCATTCTTTTGCTTTACTAAGATACTTTAAATACTTTTCATAAATTGCATCAGCATCAGTTGCCCAGCCGCCTATATCTCCTCTCGGATTACCTTCATCGGCAATAATTCTGTTTGTCGCCTGCGACATTGTTGAATATGCTTTTTTAAGTTTTGAAGCGTATTCCTGTTTGTTGGTTTTATTAATCAGAGTCGGAATGGTCATGGCAGCTATAACACCAATAATAACAAGAGTAATCAGCACTTCAGCAAGTGTAAACCCTCTGTATTTATGTATCATAAATCCTCCTTAAAATTATTTAATTAAGTTTTATTTTAAACAAGTTGTTTATTAATACAATTAATTGGTATATATGCCTATTAATTTATCATTAATCGGTATTTTTGTCAATAAATAGGCAAATTAATATAATTATTGTATGAAATTAAAGGCAAATGAATTAATAAAACTTCTGCTTGCAAAAGAAGGTCTGACACAAAAAGAGCTGGCTGTAATATTAACAGAAAAAACAAGTAAAAAATACACTCCCGACGGTCTTTCACGAAAACTGAAACGGGGAACAATAACTTATAACGAAGTTGCGGAAACAGTTGATATTCTTGGTTATAACATTATTGTTGAACGGAAAAATCAGACATAAATTTAATAAAAACTTAAATTTACTCCTGATTTTGTTCCGTATCTTTTATAATTTCAATTCTTTTGTTGTCTTTAATGCTTATATCGCCTTTTTTGCTTTTAATATCATCAATTACGATATCTGCGAGAAAATCTTTCTGAACTTTTGTATCGGGCTCGTTAATTTTATTCAGCATAGTATAGCCGTCAAGTCCTTTTGCAAGAAAACTCGGCATAACAGCGGTATATTTTTTGTTCTTATCGGGGTCATTTATGTTGATAAGCCTGTCTTTTCCGTCTTTATCGGTTACAAACAGCGACACAAGTTCACCGCTTGAGCTGACTTTGTATTTAACTCCCGAAACTTGCAACAACCCGGGTTTACCGTCTTTTGAGGTCATTGCCGTTGCCGAAAATTTGAATGCATCAACAAGTTCTGCTTCAGAAACCGTAATAACTGTGGGATTATCTCTGAACGGGAAAATTTCCTGAACATCTCTTACGGAGAGTTTGCCTTTTGAAAATGCTCCTCTGATATTTCCTGCCTGAACAAGTCCGATATCCGTTTTGTATTTGTTTTTCATTACATCGGCGAGGACTTCCGTATTGGGATTTTCTTCCGTCAGATTATTTTTGGGCGGAGGACATGCAGAGGTTACATTGGCAATAATTTCGGGTTCTCCGAGAATTTTGTTGAAAACAGCCTGCATTTTCGGGCTTTTTTCAAGTTCAGCCGTTGATTTTACAAGATTTTCCGCTTTGATAATTTTTCCGTTGTTATCAAATTCAACGTTTAAAATTCCGTAATAATTTCCGTCCCTGCCTGCCTGAGTGATTACTGTACGGGAACCGTCCTCTTTTGATATAATAAGGTTTTCGTCTTTTTTAAGACCTGTTATCAAATCGTGCGAATGTCCGCCGAGAATTACGTCAATTCCTCTTACCGATTTTGCAATTTCCAAATCATTGTTGTAGCCTATGTGAGAGAGCATAACAATTCTGTTTATGCCCTTTTCCTCAAACTTTTCAACTTCACTTTGGAGATATTTTTTTGTTTCTTCCATCTGTGCGAGTTCAAGTCCGTTAAAAAGTTCTTTGTTTGGTGAACGCAGACTCAAATCAAAAGGCATTAACGCAATAATTCCGTATTTGTTTTTGTCTTTGTCCTCCTGAACGTAAGATGAAATAATACGGTTATAAAGCCTGTGTGATTTTTCCATTTTTGCATTTGAACCGAGAATTTTATAAACGGCACTTTGGGTGGATTCCAAAAATCCCGATATACTTTGGTCAACTTCGTGGTTTCCGACAACTGTCGCCATAAAGTTATTTGCATTCAGAAAGGCATTTGCCGCCTGATTAACCTGCAAATTTTCCCCAATCATTATGTCCCCTGCGGAAAATTTCAGGGTGTCAACATAAGACGGCATAATTTCATCAAATTTTTCGGAAGCTGTGGATATTTTTTCCATGTTTGACAGCCTGCCGTGAATGTCATTCACATAGAAAAAACTTGTAACATTTCCTTTTTGTCCCGACAGCAGTTCTGAACTAATCATTTCCGAAAGTTCTTTTGGCTGTGTTTCTGTTGTTTCGGTCTTTTTTACAACTCCGAGCGTTGCAAGTGCAAGATTTGAGTTAACTCTCGGCAATTCTTTATTTTCGGAGGAAACTTTTTCTTCCGCTTTTTGTTCCTGTTTGTCTTTTACGGCTGTTTTTTGCAAAACCGTTGTATTAAATCTTGAATAATTTACGTTTAAAGGCATAAAAAACTCCTGAAATGATTATATACCCATTAAGACATTATTATATTGTTTTTTGTTATAAAAATACTTATTTTTTACAAAATTTAACGGCTTAATGATTATTTTTTTGACTGATGTTTAAATCTCAAAACGGAATTTTTACGTAATGTAAATGACATTAATTATCATGTATTGAAATGAATGTAAAAACAGTATATAATTATAATATACGGTATAAAAATTTTATTGGAGGAAAAATGGCTATAAATGATGTGAATTCACTGATTTCGGGGCGTGGAGGGCACCTTAAAAGAGTTAATTTAAAAGGTTTTAGCGGTTTTACGCTTGCAGAAGTTCTGATAACCCTTGTTATTATCGGTGTAATTGCTGCAATGACTATTCCGACACTGATAAACAAAACAAATAATCAGGAATATGTTTCAAGGCTGAAAAAGGCTTATTCAACACTTTCGCAGGTTACAAACAGAATTATTGCCGAAGAAGGAAATCCAAATTCCTCCATTGGTGGTTGGGCTTCTTCAACTGAAACAATATTTGATATGTATAAAAAATATTTAAGTAATGCAAAAGTATGCGGAATTGGTGTTACAGGTTGTTTTGAGGGCACCTATAAACAATTAAATAATACAGCAGGACCGAATTTTAATTCAGGGACAAGATATACTCTCGTTCTGGCTGACGGCTCGGAAATGTCAATGAATTATAACGCTTCTAATTTTAGTGCTGACTGCTCAAAAAACAGTAACGGAACAAGCAGAAAATGCCAGACAATTGCAATTGATGTAAATGGTGCAAAAGGTCCAAATGTCATAGGGCGTGATACTTTTACATTCTCTCTGAGAGAAGACGGGCTGGTTCCTGACGGCTGTGAAATAAGTTCCGATACCGTTATGGAAACAGGATATGCATGTGCCTGCAAAGTTTTGCGTGAAGGCGCTATAAATTATTAATTTTATAATTAAAAATCAAACTTAAAAATAAATAATGAAAAAGCCCCTGAACGGGGCTAAAATTGATTTAAGAGAGTGTGTGAGAGTTTTGAGAGAGTTTATAATTTGAGAGAGTTTTTAAAAAATTTTGTTTAATAATTCGTTTCTTGGGTTATTTGACGGCGTTTCCTCGCCCTCTCGCAAACGATACTCAATCGTTTGCTCGGCAGAGTTCTCGGTCAGCCTTGCCAAAATCCGCTAAGCGATGAAGTTGTGTCCGAATTTTGTTGCGCCTACGAGGTAACATTCCTCGAGCATTGTATTTAAGCTGTTATAAGTTTTTCTTTTAGGTTGTGCTGCTGCCTGAGCAAGTGCTTTTGAAGTTGATGCATATATTGCTGAAGGATTTAATACAAATTGTGCCATTTTCTTTATCTCTCTCTCTTAATCTCTACTCTTATATAAAGTTTTGGAACTTAAAAAAATTGCCTTTTTGGATATACTTTTGTTTACAAAAGTTTACAAAAGATATAATGCACTTATTTTATTGTACTTTTGTCAGTTTTTTAAAAAAATGATATTGCCTGACATGTGAATATATAGTACAATTGCTGTGAAGGGATAAATATGAACGACTGTATATTCTGTAAAATTGCAAATAAAGAAATTCC
The DNA here is from genome assembly GCA_023805745.1 of Isotricha sp. YL-2021b. NCBI lineage: Eukaryota > Ciliophora > Litostomatea > Vestibuliferida > Isotrichidae > Isotricha > Isotricha sp. YL-2021b. Next base: position 26,149 of record JAJJKW010001628.1, on the reverse strand, counting down.
GGTTAATCCTGTTTATGAAGATGATGGGGTTATTGCCTTTAACGACTTAAATCCGCAGGCGCCCGTACATATTCTTGTTATTCCCAAAAAACATTATTCGTCTTTAAAAGAAGTTGATGATTTTAATGTGATGGCGAAATTGTTTGAAGCTGTTGTCAGGATAACCAAGGCGCAAAATATTTCTGACTTCAGGACTGTTATAAATACAGGCGAAAAAGCGGGACAAAGTGTTTTTCACATACACGTTCACATTTTGGCGGGCCGCCCTTTAAACTGGCCCCCGGGATAGGAGATTTGTATGAATTATCTTCGCTGGTATGACAAAGACCCTGTAATAAAAGAATTTATGAATGCTCTTGAAAGATTAGACGAGGAAACAATTAATCTTCTTGCGCAGGATTTTATCCAGACAATGATGGAGGACGAGTATATAAGCACTGACAGTGCTATAAAGTCGCTTATTCAGAATATTCCTCCGGGATATAACCGATGGTATGATGAAAATTACGACCTTCATTCCTGTCTTGAGGTTTTAAAATCACTCCCTCCGGAACATCAGAAAAGAATTATTGAAAAATTCAGAGAATCAATGTATCAGTTGATTGCAACAATGTATTACGGCACGGAAGATGAAGAACAGTCATAAAAATGTTCTTGTAACGGGTGCTTCAAGAGGAATAGGCAATTCAATTGCAGGCTATTTTGCCGAAAACGGTTATAAGGTTTTTGTTACGGCAAGAAATAAGTCTGCTCTGGAAAAATTATCCGAAAAAGAAAATATTGAGGGTTTTTATTCCTGTGATATTACGAAAGACGGTGAAATTGAAAATTTATTTAACAATGCCGTAAAAGTTCTGGGTTCCGTTGATATTCTGATAAATAACGCAGGGGCTTATGTCTGTGCGGAAATTGAAAAGACAACCGACGAAAATATTTCTGATTTGTTAAAACTGAATGTTGAAGTACCGTATAAATTGTCAAGAATTTGCGTTCCCGAAATGAAAAAGAATAAGTTCGGGCGAATTATAAATATCGGTTCGGTTTCGGGAGTCGTCGGAGAAGGTTATGCAACGCTTTATTCAATGACAAAATCTTCATTTGTCGGCTTTTCAAAAGCACTTGCTCTTGAGGTTGCACAGGACAATATAACCGTAAATACAATTCACCCGGGCTGGGTTGATACTGACCTCATAGATGTTGAAAACAAAACCTTTGAAGATGACCAGCTTATGTATACGATTCCGCAGAGAAGATTTATTGAACCCGTTGAGATTGCTGCACTTGCGGAATATCTTGCTTCCGAAAAAGCAAAAGGTTTAACCGGTCAGTCAATAAATCTTTGTGCAGGTATAACAATGGGGTAAATAACCCGTTCTGATAATGTTTTTCACCTGAGAATAATTTAAAATCTCTTTAAGGTGAGGGGATTGTGGATTTATCGACTTTAAACAAAAATTCGGAAAAAGAAAAACGTGCCGAAAAACATCTGAATAAATTTCTTGCCGAAATACAGCGTCATTTTGATTTTTCGGATTATCAGATTTCAAAACTCCTCTTTAATGTTTCCAAAAAATATAAGAAAAAAGAAAAATTTTTTGATAAATTTTTAAGTATTTTAAGGTTAAAAATTTTATAATTATTTTTTGTATGTTAAAATATCGGTATGGGATATGTTGGAATAAATAAATTACCAAAAACAATATATTGCGATTTTGACGGAACAATAACAAAAAAAGATGCTGTAAATACTTTTTTTGAACTTTATGCCGACCCGAAATGGACTGAATATGAGCAAATGTGGGTTGAGGGCAAAATATCGTCAAGAGAAAATGCAATATCTCAGGTTGAGCTTCTCTCGGGAGTAACACCCGAAATTTTAAATGATTACATTAATTCAATAGAAATTGATGATTATTTTATTGATTTTGTTAATTTTGCCAAATCAAACGGAATTAATATCGTTATTCTGAGCGACGGCTTTGATTTGTTTATTAAAAAAACGCTTGAAAAACATAATCTTTACGAAATAAAATATTTTGCAAATCACCTGATATACGAAAACGGTAAATTCCGTATTGAATTTCCCTATTACAATGAAAAATGCGATATCGGTGCGGGCATGTGCAAATGTAACAGAATTAAAGACAAAGAATACTGTTACATCGGGGACGGAACAAGTGATTTATGCGTTGCAAAAAAGGCGGATATTTTATTTGCTTCAAAAGTTTTGAAAAATTATTGTAAACAAAATAATGTAAAACATATCCCATTTGAAAATTTTAGTAATATAATAAAAACATTAAGAAAAATATAAAAATATATTGTAAGGTTATAAGCTATGAATACACACATATTAAACAAAAACAGAACAATTTCAGATGAAGAAATTCTGGCTCTGGATAGAGAATACTGTTCATTCGGCGACACAATACATTATGACGAGGAACCGAAAATCTTTCACGATTGTGAAGGTTCTTTTATGTATGATAAAGATGATGTAAAGTATCTTGACTTGCAAATGTGGTTTGCCGCTTGTAATTTGGGTTACAAAAATAAAAGAGTAACAGAGGCGGTTATAGACCAAATAAATACACTTCCCCAAATATCTTCAAGGTTTTTGTATGATTACAAGGCTTTGCTTTCCGAAAAAATTGCAAAAGCAAATATAGACAGATTTGGTGTAAAAGGCAGAGTTCACTTTAATGTTGGTGGTTCACAGGTTATTGAAGATGCTATAAAATTAATCAGAAATTACACAAAAAAGAACAGAATGTTTTCGTTCTTCGGCGGTTATCACGGAAGAACTCTCGGTGCGGCATGTTTAACAGCAGGCTATCGTTACAGAGAACCTTACGGACATTTTGGAGATGAAGCTCATTTTGTTCCGTATCCGTACTGTTTCAGATGCCCATACGGTCAAAAGTGCGACAGCTGTGATTTTTACTGTGTAAAACAGTTAAGACGTGAATTTGAAGATAATTGTTCGGGATTATACAATCACTCGACAAAACAGCCTTCTGTCGGTGCGTTCTTTATTGAACCCGTTCAGGGCTCGGGCGGATATATTGTTCCTCCTAAAGGTTATTTTAAAGAACTTAAAAAAGTTCTTGATGATTTCGGTGTACTGTTCGTTGCCGACGAAATTCAGATGGGCTTTTACAGAACGGGAAAACTCTGGTCAATAGAACATTTCGGAGTTACTCCCGATGTTATAACCTTCAGCAAATCCCTTACAAACGGAATGAATCCGTTTGGCGGTATGTGGGCAAAAGAAGAACTTATTAACCCCGAAGTATGGCCCGCAGGAAGGTCGCATTCAACCTTCTGCAACAACCCAATCGGAATGAGAGCAGGTTATGAAGTTATGAGTATTCTCGAAGAACATGACTGGGAAACTGAGGTTGCGGAAAAAGGCAAATACTTCCTTGACGGTCTGAAACATCTTGAAAGCAAACATAAGACAATCGGAACGGTTGACGGACTCGGTCTTGCGTTAAGAATAGAATGTACAAAAGAAGACGGTTATACTCCCGACCCGAAATTATGCCACGACATACAGGCGGAAGGTTTTAAAGGAAATCTTGAATATCATGGTGAAAAATGCGGTATTATTCTGAATACGGGAAGTCATTATAAAAACTCTCTGACACTTGTTCCGCCGATAACAATTTCTTACGAAGAAATTAATATGGCAATAGAATTAATAGATAAGCTGTTTACGAGGTTTGAACATTGAATTCCGGTATAGATTTTGAACTCATTCATTCCGAAAATTCAAATAATTCGGAACGCAAAGGAATTTTACTGTTTCATGGCTTAACAGGAAGTCCTTTTGAGATGAAAAAATACGGAACTTTTCTTCATAAAAACGGATTTGACGTTTTTTGCTATTCTTTTCCCGGGCATGGTGAAAGGCTTGACGAAATTCAGACCGTAACTTACCATGACTGGTGCAGGTTTGCACAGGAAAAATATACTGAATTAAGAAAAAATTACGATAAATTCTTTGTTTCGGGATTATGCCTCGGTGCTGCAGTTTCTGTGTATCTTGCAGAGAATAACGATGATATTACCGGATTAATCGGTTTATCAACGACATTGTTCCTTGACGGAGCTTCAATGCCATGGACAAAATTCCTGATGCCTTTGGGACTTAATACAATATTGAGATATTATTATACTTTTCCCGAAGATGACTGTCTCGGCGTAATGAACGAAGATACAAGAAAAACTCTTGCAAAATTAATGGCAAAAACAACGATAGGAATGGATAATTATCCTCTAAACTGTGTCAGAGAACTTTTAAAACTTTCAAAAGATGTCCGTAAAAATCTTAAAAAAGTTAAATGTCCGCTTATTTTAATACATTCAAAATATGACAATCTTTCAAGTACAAAAAGTGCAAAAGTGGTTTATGATAATGTATCATCGCAAATAAAAGAATATATTGAACTTGAAAAAAGTTATCACATGGTTTTGTATGATAACGAAAAAGTTTTTGTTATGGATAAAGCTATGGAGTTTATTAACCGATTTTCAAATCAGAACAGTCTGGCGGAGGCAGTGTGAATTTATTAATAAATGCCTCAGTTACAGTAAATATTGTGTTGATTTTGTTATTTGTTTCGGTTTGTGTAATAAATTTTAAGGAAAATACAAACCCGAAACTGAGAGCCAAGTTCGGAACTATACTCGGGGCAGTTTTGCTTTTGTATCTGATTTTGTTAATTACTTTATCCGTAATCGGTTTGGTTCAAAACAATTCTGTTATGCAGTGTTTGTTTGTTTTTGCCGTAATTCCTTTTTGTATAGGACATTTTGTGACTTATAAAACTTTAAAAATATTTTCAGTTATACAGTTAATTGCTTTTGTTTTAAATTTATATTTTCTGATTATGTTATAATAATAAATATTAATAAAAATTTTGAGGCATTATGGAAACTTTATTTAAGAATAAAATTTACAGGGTTGTTTTCGTTGCTTTTATAATTGTATCCTTAATACATATTATTTATGCAACGGTTACCTGCAGAGCATTGTATCTTGACGGCTCATTTTATTTAATCAGTCAGTTGAATAATTTGGGCATCGGTGATTTTAATTATGTAATAAATCTTAAACAGACAAGATTTTTTATGATGATGCTGCTTCAGCTTCCCGTTATGATTTCATACCATTTTCTGTTTGTTAAAAGTAAATTTGTTCTTATGCTTATTTATTCTTTTACTCAGTTTATTCTTCCGTTTGCTGCCCTGATGTATAATTTTTATCTTACAAAAAGAACCGGCAGAATTGATGTATTATTCTGGAATTTATTTACATACGGCACGATACTGTCTTTGTTTATGATATTTCCAAGTGCCGAAATCTTTATCGGTGTTACTTTTAATTTTATACTGTGGAATTATCTTGTTTCAAAAATAGAATATAAAATAAGTGATATAGCTGTCATTGTATTTCTTGTTATGATGATGTTCGGAACTCATGAATATATTATTTTTGTAGCTCCCTTAATATTTATTTTACACTTTTTTTATTTTTATGACGGGATATCCGAAAAAAGTGCGGCAATGAAAAGAATTATCGGTTGGGGCAGTTTGTCCGCTGCTTTGTTTAATATAATTTATATGTTTGGTGTTTCGGGGGAAGCAGGCGAAATAGTAAGATATCTTGAAGAAGCCGTTAATGTATTGCCTAATTTTTTAAAGTTTAACAGCCTGTTTTCTGTTGTTGCGGTCGTACTTTTGATTATTTTCTTTTTTTACCGCAGAAAAATACAGACAGTTGGTTTATTTTTTATACTGGCGGCATTTAACCTTGCGCTTTTCCGTCTTTTAAAAATTGCGTATTTCTCCGTAAATCCCATGTGGGAAGGACATTACAGAGCCATGCCATGTTATACTCTGTTTTTTATATTTTTAATAATGTTTCTGACAGATTATGTAAAACAAAAAAGGAGTCAAAAACTTTGTGATAATAATACAGATGTATCTGCCGTTAATTCTTCGGGCAGGTCTGATGCCCTTATTGTAAATTCATTCTGTATCATAACTGTCTGCTGTATTTTTCAGATGTTCTGGCAGATTAACCATACATATTTATGGGATAAAAACATAAAATATATGAAGTCAGAGCTTGCAAACTGCGGGGATATACTGTATATACCGTCTGAACATGAGGAAATATCAACTTTCTGGAACAAAGATTTCAGGAAATATATCTGGCATAGCGTATATACATCAACAAGTATTCTTTTTTCGGACAGTTACAAGCCAAAAAGTCTTTTGATGCATTATGACGAAGAATATGATGAAAACAATCACCCTTTCAGGGACTCTCTCTTTGTACCGAAAAATTCAAAAAATATAATTGTAATTCCTGTCAATGTTCCTTTGTATGTTAAAAACGAGTTCTGGGATTTAACTGATTTTGCGGAAGCGTTGGATAAATACAATTCCGAAAATAATATTAAAACAATGAATTAATATTTTGTTTTCAAAAGAAAAGCAGTTTTTTACAAAAAACTGCTTTTCTGTATCTGTAATTTTTTTCTTTCTATGAAAGAGCTTTTAACAATTCTTTCTTTATTTCAAGAAGAATGTTATCAAGGTTTGTTGTATCTTTTCCGCCGCCCTGTGCAAAGTTTGGACGTCCGCCGCCTTTTCCGCCTGTTGCCTGTGCGATTTTCTGAACAAGTTTTCCTGCATTAATATCTTTTGCAATAAAGTTATCGGATACTTTTGCACCTATTGAGAGCTGATTTTCGTTTATAACCGAAACCAGAACAACAACGGAATTACCGAGCTTTGACGAAATCATATCAAGCCCCGATTTTACCATTGACGGTTCAAAACCTTCAATCTTGCTTATGAAAATCTTTCCGTCTTTTACATCTTCCGCCTTACTGATAAATGACTGAATTTTGCTTTTTGCGTTTTCTTCTTTCAGTTTAACAAGTTCGTTCTGAAGATTTTTGTTATCTTCTGTCAGCTTATCTATTTTTTCAGCAACTTCGGCAGTCGGAACTTTAAATTTATGGGCGATAGAATCCAAAACAGTTGCTTTTTCGGAAAGATAATTAAAAGCCGCTTTTCCGCAGACCGCTTCAATACGTCTTGTACCTGCTGCAATAGCTGATTCCGAAACGATTTTTGTCAGTCTTATTTCGCCCGTATGGCAAATATGGGTACCTCCGCAGAGTTCTTTTGAAACATCTCCTATTGCAACCATTCTGACTTTATCTTCGTATTTTTCGCCGAATAATGCTGTTGCTCCCGAATTTATTGCATCGTCCAAATCCATAACCGATGTTTTTTGTGCATAATCTTTTGAAATCCATTCATTGATTATGTTTTCGGTTTTTTGAATTTCGTCGGGTGTCATAGCTCTTGAGAAAGAAAAGTCAAAACGGGTTCTGTTTTCTTCAACCTGTGAACCTGCCTGTTTAACTTCATCTCCGAGAACTTTTACGAGTGCCGCCTGCAATAAGTGAGCATTTGAGTGGTGAATTGTAATATTTTTTCTTCTGTCAGAATCAATTTTGGCTTCCGCAACTTCTCCGACTGTAATTTCTCCGTTTATAACTTTTGTTCTGTGAACGGATAAATGATTAACTTTAAATGTATTTAAAACAACAGCTTTGAAGTTTTCGTTTTCAATTACGCCGGTATCGCCGACCTGTCCGCCGCATTCCGCATAGAACGGTGTCTTGTCAAGAATTACATCGGTAAATTCTCCTGCTTCAACAGTCGCAACAACTTTTCCTTTTGCGGTATGGTCTGTATATCCCACAAAATCCGTACTTCCGAATTTGTTTTCAATATCAACGTAAACAAGGTCATCTGTAAGATTTATTTTTTGGGTTGCGGCTTTTGCACGTTGTTTTTGTTCTTCCATGGATTTGTTAAATCCGTCAACATCAACTTTTACACCTTTTTCTGCGGCAATTTCCATAGTAAGTTCAAGCGGAAATCCGAATGTGTCGTAAAGTCTGAACGCATCTTCACCGGAAATGTCGTTTCCTTTTTCCAGTAAGTCCTCAAGAAGTCTGTAACCTCTGTCAAGAGTAACTTTGAAACGTTCTTCCTCTCTTTTTATAGTGTTTTTGATTTTTTCGGCGTTTATTTCCAAATCGGGGTAAACATCTTTGTAATTTTCAATAACTGTATCAACAATTTTGTAAAGAAAAGGAAGTTCGGTTCCGAGAATTTTTCCGTGTCTTAAAGCACGGCGCATAATCATTCTCAAAACGTAGCTTCTGCCTTCATTTCCGGGGATAACACCGTCATTAATCATAAATGTAACGCATCTTGCGTGGTCGGTTATAATTCTTATTGAAACGTCTGTTTTTTCGTCATCTTTGTATTTTGCACCGGTTATTTCACAAACTTTGTTAACAATCGGCAAAAGCAAATCAGTATCAAAAGTTGAACGTTTGTTCTGAACAACCATTGTTATACGTTCAAGTCCCATACCCGTATCAACGTTTTTCTTTTCAAGCGGGGACTGATTTCCTTCTTCGTCCTGAAATAATTCCGTAAAGACGAGGTTCCATATTTCAACCCATCTGTCGCATTCGCATGTGTCAATTCCACAGTTGTCGGAACATTTTAAATCTTCGCCCAAATCGTAGTGAATTTCTGAACATGGACCGCAGGAACCTGCTGCTCCGGGAGGCCCCCAGAAATTGTCTTTTTTGCCTTTTCTGATTACTCTTTCGGGCGGAATTCCGACATCTTTTGTCCATATTTCATATGATTCGTCGTCATTTTCAAAAATTGTAATCCAGAGTCTTTTCGGATCCAGATGAAGATAATTTGTAACGAAATCCCAGCTCCATGGAATAATTTCTTTTTTGTAGTAGTCGCCGAAGGCGAAGTTTCCGAGCATTTCAAAGAATGTATGGTGTCTGGGTGTTCTTCCCACATTTTCAATATCGGAATCTTTTCCGCCTGCTCTTGCACATTTTTGGCAGCTTGTTGCTCTCGGAGGATTAAACGGTGGTTTTTCCAGTCCGAGATAATACGGAACAAACTGCAGCATTCCTGCCGTTGTCAGAAGAACTGTCGGATTGTTCGGAATTAATGATGAACTCGGGACAACCGTATGTTCGTGTTTATCCCTGAAAAAATTTATAAATGCCTGTCTGATCTCTTTACCGCTTAAAACTTCCATTTTTGTTTCCTTATTATCTACGGTTATTATTATACGATAAAAAGATTTTGTATTCTTCTAAAAATATTTTTTTACATCTTCTTCTGTTTCAAATGTAACCAGTCCAGTTACAAGAGATTTTTTGCCGTTTTTGTCCCTTATAACAACGTCATACTGACCGAATTGACCTTTTGAGCCGTCATTTTTGTAAGATTTGCGGAGTTCTGTAAGGTAAATAAATACTATATCCGAGTTTTTGTAGTCATTTTCTTTGTTTGCGTAATCAAGTTTTCCGTCAGAATTTATTTTTACAAGTCTTATACCTGCTTTTTCAAGTTCTTCTCCTGTAAGTTTTGAGTTTTTGTCCGTATCAAGAGGTCTTAACGAGGCAAAAATATTACTTTGAGAATCGTTTATGCCCAATATGTCATTTTCGTCAAATACACCGTCATTATTGTCTTTTATCAGCATGTATTTAACCCCGTCAATTTCAACAAAATAAGGGTCTGTAACTCCTGCCAGAGTTAATGATGATGAATTGTCCGAATCTCCGAAGATACCGCTGTTAAAGCCCTGACAGAAGGAGTCTGTAAATCCGTTAATTTCAGTTGAGCCTGATTTTTTCGGAGAAGTTTTTTTGATTATTACGGGTGCGTGTTTTGGCGGATTTACGGTATCATATTCCTGTGTTACCGTTTGTCCTTTTGCAGTAACGGATATTGAAGGTTTTGCCGGCGGATTGTTCTGTTCAAGAGTATAATTTTTTGTTCCGTAAGCATTTGCGTTTAAACCAAAGGAAACAAGCAATAAAGCCAAAATTGTATTTCTTTTCATAAAAAATTCTCCTTGTATATCATTATAAACGATATTACCGAAAAAAAGTTCATTTAAAAAAAAGAGATATAAGCTATATCTCTTTTTCTTTGAAGTTTTAATTATTTATTAATATCCTTGTTCTTCAAGGGTTGCCTGATATTCTGCAATTACAGCCTGAACGGTTTCTTCCATTGTTCTTCCGTCAAGATCTACCTGAAAAGCGCATGCATTTTTGTGTCCGCCGCCGCCATGACTTCTTGCAATTTCGCTAACATCGGCATGAAGGCTTCTTACGCTGAAACTTGCCTTGTTGGCGAATTTTGTAACTTTAAATCCGATTTCAACACCTTTAATGTCGGGCATAGCACCTGCAACGCCTTTGATTGCATCTTTTGCTTCCTGAAAATATCCTTCATCTTTTGCCGCTTTTTTTGCTGCTGCAAGTTCGTCATCTTCAATGAGGTATGCAATTTTTCCGTCTTTTGTAAATTGCGTTTTTTCAGTAGCAAGATTTGTTACGGTTCTGACGCACATAGGAGTATTTCCGAGAGCATAATTCTGCATTTCTCTGTTGTTAACACCGTTTTGGATTAACAAAGCAGCATCGGTAAACGCAAGTGCATTTTGTGAGAATTTTAATCCGCCGGTATCTGTTAAAAGACCTGTGTATACAGCATTGCTGAAAGTGCTTGAAAGTTCTTTCGGATTAATTCCGAGAGGTTCAGCAAACTGCATCATCAGCTGTGTTGCGGCACCGCAGTTTGTATCAACAAGGTTTAACTGTGCAAAATTGTTATTTACTTTTTTACCGTCTTTTTCCGATTCTACGTATGGGTGATGGTCTATTTTAAATGTATTTTTTGCCTTTTCAAAAATTCCGTAATAATAATTCGGGCTGATTAAATGTGTTTCCGAAGTGTCAACAGAAACAGCCAAATCATATTTTCCGTGCTTTTCGGCCAGACTCTTTGATGTGGTTGCTTTATCTCTTTGGACTTCAATTATATTTATACCTTCCATGTTTTCTTTTAAAAATTCATATCTTTTGGGTAAATTGCCGAAAATGAAACAGTCAACATCTTTTCCTGTTGCTTTATGGAGAAGTGAAGCACATGCTATGCAGGAACCGATACTGTCACCGTCCGGTGAAAGGTGTCCTGATACGGCAATTTTCTTAATATCGGGCGATTTGATTACTTTAACCATTTTGTTTATAACTTCGGCATTGTTTTCGGATTCGGGTTTCCAGCCGCCGAATGATACCGTTTTAGGTCTTACCATTGAACGGTTTAACATTGCCATTCTGTCAAGAGCAGTTTCGTTGTAATTGGCTCTGTCCTGCTGAAATGCAACAAAATTCTGTTTTAATTCTTTCTTTTCAGGTTTTAAAAAATTCGTATTTCTAACCGCACAAACATTATAATCCATAGAATGTCCTTTCAACTTTACCTTTGATTAAAGTTTCATAAATAATAAAATTGCCCTCATGTGATAAAAAATTTTTCAAAATTTTACAAAACTTAAAACTGAAACAGAGTTAAGCTGAAAATTATATCTGATTTCGGCAAAAAACATTTTGTCTGTTATAATAAAATCAAAATAATTTTATCTGACGGAGATACTTATGTCATACTGCAGTTGGGCGGATACTTCAGAAATTAACAGAAAATACCACGATGAAGAATGGGGGGTTCCCGTACATGATGAACGTATGCAGTTTGAATATCTTATGCTTGAGGTTATGCAGTGCGGTCTGAACTGGAATCTGATAATCAGAAAACGTGATATTTTCAGAAAATGTTTTGACAATTTTGATTATGATTTGATTTCGGAATACTCTGCCGAAGATGTTGAAAGAATAATGAAAACTGAAGGAATGATTAAATCTGAAAGAAAAATTAATGCAGTTATAAGTAATGCAAAATGTTTTCGGGAAATAAGAAAAGAATTCGGCAGTTTTAGCAAATATTTGTGGGCTTTTGCGGACAATAAGACAATACTTTACGAAAAACATGAACAGGGCTTTATCCCCGTAAGCAACGGTTTGTCTGATAAAATAAGCAAAGATATGAAAAAACGGGGCTTTAAATTTTTGGGAACAGTTACGGTATATTCTCATCTTCAGGCGGCGGGAATAATAAACGACCATGACAAAAACTGCCCGAGATATGAGTTTGTAAACTCAAATTTTCCGACTGTCAGAAAGAAAAGATATTCGGAAAAAAATGTTTCTTTCTTCGGTAGCTGAAAAATTAATTATATATTTACAAAACCTTAAAAATCGTTTAATATTACTAATAATTAATGTATAAAAAATTTTTGAAAAAGGAGATGAAAATGGTTGCAAATAGTCTGTTTACAACCCTTTCGGAGAGATGGTTCCGTAAAAAGGTTAATTTAAAAGGATTTGACGGTTTTACTCTTGCGGAAGTTCTTATAACGCTTGTTATTATCGGTGTTATTGCGGCGATGACCATTCCTACTCTGATTAACAAAACAAATAATCAGGAATATGTTTCAAGACTTAAAAAAACTTACTCAACACTTGCACAGGTTACAAACAGAATTATTGCCGATGAAGGAAAACCGAGAGGTGATATCGGCGGCTGGGCTTCATCTTCTGAAGCAGTATTTAATATGTACAAAAAATATTTGAGTAATGCAAAAGTATGCGGGTTAGATACAGGTTGTTTTGAGGGTGCATATAAACAGCTGAACGGTACAACAGTTGACCTTGATACAAACAGGTTTACACTTGTTTTGGCAGATGGAACGGAAGTTTCAATCTGGAAAAGCGGAGATTTCAGTGTCAGTTGTGCAGGAAGTTCATCAGGTTCAAATAATGTTTGCCATATTATAAAAGTAGATGTTAACGGTACTAAAGGACCAAATACTGCAGGACGTGATACTTTTGCTTTCACTTTGAAAGAAGACGGACTTTATCCTACGGGCTGTGATATTACGACAGATGGCTGCAGAGTCGGTATTGACGGCGGCTGGGCTTGTACCTGCAAAGTCTTGCGTGAAGGTGCCATGAATTATTAGATTTTGCTCTGTCAGTCAATTGTTGACAGCCTGTGTAAAAAGCCGTTATTCTTACATTTTGGGTTTGTGTCGGCTATAACCTGACAAATTGCACAAATGTAATAATTACTTCTATTTAATCGCTTTTAAAAAATATTTTTAATTGTCAACCACAACACGACAGTCTTCTGATATAAACAGCTGACTGTATGACGGTAAAACAAAAATGCAAGTTAAAATTCACTAAAAAACAGCCCCTGACAGGATTTGAACCTGCGACAATTTCCTTAGGACGGAACCGCTCTATCCAGCTGAGCTACAGAGGCTTTTGCTTCAAAACTTTATAATTTTATTTTTGGAGTTCGTCAGGTTCAACTCCGAGGCTTTTTAATGTTTCAAGAAAATGTTCTGCTGCTGCTTTCTGAACTTCGGGCGGTACAACACGCAAAAGTTCTACTGTTTTTGAAATAACAGGGTCTTTGTCATACCATCTTTTGCCTGCAACGGGTTTAACCATTTCATAAAATTTATCAATTGTTTCTTTAGAAACTTTTTCTTCTATTTTCTGCAAAAATGCCTCTGCCTGAGTACGCAATTCTCCCTGATAATTTCGGAGCATGTTTATGACCTGCAGCAAAACAGGGTCGTGGTCGTACCAACGTTTAAATTCTGGTTGTTCCATCCAACACTCCTTTTATATTATCGGCTATTATATCTGATTTATCATTAATTCTTTTAATATCTGCGCCCAATGCGGATAATTTTTCGGTTAAAAGTTCATAACCTCTGTCTATATGTTGCAACTGGTCTATTATACTGTATCCGTCAGCCATTAATGCCGCAATTACAAGCGCTGCACCGGCTCTCAAATCGCTTGCTCGCAGATTTGCTCCCGAAAGTGTTTCTACACCTCTTATAAGTGCGTGATTTCTTTCCTGATGAATGTCTGCTCCCATTTTCCTCAATTCGGGAACCTGCATAAATCTGTTTTCATATAAACTTTCGGTGATTATGCTGACACCTTCCGCAGTACACAACAAAGCCATTCCGAGAGATTGTAAGTCCGTCGGAAATCCCGGATAAGGCTGAGTTACAATATTTAAGCCTGTCAACCTTCTGTTGCAGCTGACTTCAAATGCATTCGGTTCTATTAATTTTATATTTGCACCCATTTGGGTAAGTTTTGATGTATAGAAAGTCAAATGTGAGGGATTAACGTTTCTGATAATTCCTTTTCCTTTTGTCGCAATAATTGCCGCCATATAAGTTCCGGCTTCAATTCTGTCGGGAATGGTTGTGTATTCAATAGCGTGAATATTTTCGGGTTTTACACCGTTTATAACTATTTCTGAAGTACCTGCGCCGCTGATATCCGCACCCATAATGTTCAGAAAGTTTGCAAGGTCAACAATTTCAGGTTCCTGTGCCGCATTCTGAATTCTTGTTGAACCTTCAGCAAGAACAGCCGCAATCATAAGGTTTTCCGTTGCACCTACCGACGGAATATCAAGATAAATGTCTGTTCCGACCAGTTTTTTTGCTTTTGCGTGAACATAACCGTTTTCAATTTTAATTTCGGCACCAAGACTTTCAAGTCCCTTAATGTGAAAATCAACACGTCTTTCGCCGATTGCACAGCCTCCGGGGAGAGCAACTATTGCTTCTCTGCATCTTCCCATCAGGGCTCCGAGAACAATGAATGATGCTCTCATTCTGCTTACATATTCGTATTCGGCAACAATACTCGTCAGATTTGTTGTATCAAGTGTTACGCTCTTTTCAACTTTATCATAAGCGGTTTTGACGCCCAATTGCCCCAAAACACTCAGCATTATTGTTACGTCGGTAAGTTCGGGGACGTTATATATTTTTGTTACGCCTTTTGCAAGTAAACTTGCAGCCATTAGTTTCAGAACAGCGTTCTTTGCTCCGCTTATTGAAACTTCTCCGTTTAATTGTCTGCCGCCCGAAATGGTGAGTTTTTCCATTTAATATACCTTCTTACAATGTATCTTTATTAAATAATACTATATTTAACAATTTTTCGGCATGTTTGTTAATAAATGTTACTTTTTTCTTTAATGAAAAAATGTACTCTTTATTAAAATTTCCGCACTGTTTTTAACTTACCTTATTAATTATTACTTTTTATATAAATATTTTTATCCTATGTATAAATGAATTTTCAAATATGTGTTATAATGTTTTTCCAAGACTGATGTGTTGTGTGAAATGGAGGAAAATATGAACAACGAAGAACTGCTTGAACAGGCTAAAATTGCATCACAAAGAGCTTATGCTCCGTATTCAAAATTTAACGTAGGTGCAGCTGCACTTTATGATTCGGGAAATCTTTATCTCGGTTGTAACGTTGAAAACGGCAGTTATACAGTTGGTATATGTGCCGAAAGAAATGCTATTTCAAATGCTTTTGCTTATGGTGAAAAAGGAAAATTAACCGCAGTTGCAATATATTCTCCGAATACAAAAATGTGCTGGCCATGCGGCGCATGCAGACAATGGTTTTCCGAGTTTGAAAAAGGTCAGAATATGAAGATTATTATTGAAAACAAAGACGGCAAACCTGAAGAATATACTGTTGATGAATTAATTCCTCACAGATTTGAATTAATTCCTGATTAATTATTTCAGAATTATGATATAATTTTTTCAAAGAGGTATATCATTTGAGAGAACAATTTATAGATTTTGAAAAAATTGATAAAATGATTTCCGAATATGTCAATTCTCAGGAAGAAAAAGAAAAAAAGAATATTGAGAATGATATTATCGTTGAAGCTATGCCTCTTGTCAGAAAAATTGCATCTCATCTGGCAAGAAGAAGTACGGACCCGACGGAAGACATTTTGCAGGTCGGAATTTTGGGGCTCATTAAGGCCGTAAAAATGTTTGACCCTGCAAAAAGCAATAATTTCAAAACTTATGCGACTTATTTTATAACAGGCGAAATAAGACATTATCTGCGTGATAAAGTTTCTGTTATCAAAGCACCCCGAGAAATTTATGAACTTGCTTACAGGGTTAACAAAGTCATTCACGAACTTCGGGAGCCCGGCGGGACATTGCCTTCGGAAAAGGTTATTGCCACAGAACTAAATACTCCGGTTGATAAAATCAGAGAAGTTATTGATGTTGAAAAAAGAAGGCATATTGTTTCTCTTGAACAGTTAAGTTCTGCTTTTGATGCTGATTATTCCCCATTTACCGACAAAATCCCGAATGATAATTATTCAACTGCTCAGGAGTATCAGGAAAACAAAATTCTGATAACCAGCGCTGTAAATAAACTTCCTCAGGATTTGAAGGAAATTATTGAGATGAACTTTTTTCAGGATATAAGTCAGAGAAAAATTTCGGAAATCCTCGGAATTTCCCAAATGCAGGTCTCAAGAAAAATTAAACGGGCTTTAAAACAGTTATTTGAAATAATAAACAAAAGACAGGAGATATAATGACACAGGAATTATTTTGTTTAATCAGCTTTTTTGTATTCATAACAGGATTATGCATAGGCAGTTTTTTAAATGTTGTTGCCCTGCGGGCTCTTACCGGGGAATCAATTGTTCTTCCTCCTTCAAAATGCCCTGCCTGCGGTGAAAAAATAAAACCATGGGATAATATTCCCGTTCTTTCATATCTGATTTTGGGAGGGAAATGCAGAAACTGCAAAAATCCTATCAGTATCCAGTATCCGATAGTAGAACTTTTTACCGGGATAGGTTTCTTTTTGTTATTTCAGGTATTCGGACAATTTATGTTTGAACAGCCTGTCGTATGGCAAAAAGCGTTGCTGTTTCCGTTTTTTCTTATAATTTTTGCTCTTTCCGTTGTAATAGCAATAACGGATATTAAAGAACAGGTTGTGTTTGATGTTCACACAATTTCTCTGCTTGTTGTGATTATTCTTTTCAAATTCGCAAACGGTCTGTTTACAGATGCAATTATAGGAATGATTGCAGGTGCCGTAATTATTGAATCATTCTCGCTTGTAAGCTGGATTTTGACAAGAAAAAGAGCTTTCGGAACCGGAGATACGTTTATAACCGCATCAATGGGTGCTTTATTGGGTGTCAAATTATTCATTGTTGCATTTGTTACGGCAGTATTAATTCAGATTGTATCTACAATTATTCCTTTCTTAAAAAAACTTGCAAAAAACGGTGAATATAAGCTGTTAACTCTGTTTGCTCTGTTTTCAGTAATTCTTTTGTTTTATAAATTACCTTTTTTAAGTAATCTCAATGCGATAATACAGTATATTTTTATGGCGGCTTTGACAATTGTCGGTATTTACCTGTGTAAATTACTTCTTACCCTGAAATCATTAAAAGATAATCCGACATACTGGCCTTTTGGACCAAGCCTTTTAATAGCAATGTTTTTAACCGTTTTCTACGGAGATGCAATAAAATACTTTTTCTTAACTCTGATATACTGATAAGAAATAATAACGCTGTTTTCGGGAGCCTGATTTAAAAATTAATCAGACTCCCGAATTTTATATATCTTTTCATTTGTTTAAAATCTGAAGTAAATAAACGGGTTATATGTACCTGCCGCCAAAGATGCTGTTGAAAGAACAAGTAAAACCAGAAGCCATATATTTACAAGAGCAAGTTTCCCTTTTGTTCTGACTTCAAGAATGTTCTTAAACAGCGGAACGGAAAGAATTAAAGCTGCAACAAATGTGATTATTTCAATATTATCAACGTAATACGTTATGTCATAGATTATGTTATCAGGATTAACAGCAAGACAGCCGAACATATTTGCAAGATATTTCAGGGCATAAGCAAGGCTGTCTGCTCTGAAGATTACCCAGCCGATTATAAAAAACAGTATGCAGAAAATGTGTCTTGCACCTTCAACCCAGATGCTGTGAGGTTTTGACTCAAATTCTTTTATATTTAAAAGTTTTTCAATAATGATAAATACGGCACTCCAGAGCCCCCATACAATGAATGTCCAGTTTGCCCCGTGCCAAATGCCTGTTAAAAGAAAAACGATACCGAGATTTCTGCATGTTTTAAAAAGTCCGTTTCTGTTTCCTCCGAGGGAAATATAAACGTATTGTCTGAACCATGTTGAAAGTGAAATATGCCACCTTCTCCAAAATTCCGTTACGGATTTTGAAATGTAGGGATAATTAAAGTTTTCCAAAAATTTAAACCCGAAAATCGCCCCCAAACCTATTGCCATATCGGAATAGCCCGAAAAATCAAAGTATATCTGGAATGTATAGGCAACAGCACCGAGCCAAGCGGTTAAGTGGTCAAAATTCTGCGGATTCTGTACAAATATTTTGTCCGCAACAGCCGCCATTGTGTTTGCAATCAGAACTTTCTTTGATAAACCGATTATAAATCTTTTTACTCCGTAAGAAACCTTTTCAAAGCTGACTTCTCTGTTATCTATTGCATCTTCAATATCGTGATATTTTACGATAGGACCTGCAACAAGCTGCGGAAACAGGCAGATATAAAGTGCCAGTTTGTAAATATCTTTTTGTGCTTTAACTTCTTTTCTGTAAACATCAATCAGGTATGACATTGCCTGAAACGTGTAAAATGAAATACCGATAGGCATAACGATTTTCAGAAGTGAAATATCGCAGTTGAAAATGCTGTTTATATTTGAAAGAACAAAATCAAAATATTTGAAATAAAACAGAAAGCCCAAATCTGCAATTACCGTTAAAATCAGTATCGGTTTTCTGAATTTGTCATACTTTTCAATTCCTATTGCGCCCAAATAATTAACAAGAATTGTAATAAGCATAATTGCAAGGTATTTCGGTTCTCCCCAAGCATAGAAAATAATGCTTGCAATTAAAAGAATGGGATTATGCAGTTCTTTTTTTGAAATAAGGTACAAAAGAAGAACTATCGGCAAAAAGACATATATAAAAGTCATTGAACTGAAAAGCACTTATTCTTCTCCTTTTTTTTCATACTTGTTGGGGTACAGATTTAAAAGATTTCCCGTATAAACACTGTCTATATTGATTACGATTATATCGGGTTTGAATTCATCAAAAGATTTTTTGTATTTTGAGAATTTCATTCTTCTGTAATTATCGCAGAGTCTTAACGTGTATTTAAAGCTGTAGGGAAGAAATTCCGCAAAGTTTCTTGTAAAGGAATTTCCGATTAGCATAACTCTTTTGTCGGCACCTTTATCGTAATAAAATTCGTCATCAAATCTTTTGTCAAATTGAGATGTGTATTTCAAATCTCCTGATTTCAAATCTTTTGATTTCGGATTTTTGTAGTACAGATATTGAGTATCGAGAATTTTATCCGCATATCTGTCGGGAAGCTGAAGAATTGCAAAGCTCTGACCGTTGTTCAGCGGGCGGTTCCACCATTCTGAAACTCTTTTGTCGTAATATTTTTCAAGTTCGTTTTCATTCAATACGGGAGCTGACGGAAAATCTTTTTTTATTTGTTTCATCAGTGCAAGATAGCTGACGTAAGTGCCTTTTTTGGTCCAGTGGTGGTCTGTTTTGAAGTAAACGGGTGTTTCCCTGTTTGCTTCAAGCATTTCTTCTTTCGGATAAATTACATTAATATCTGAATTTTCTTTAAGATAAGAAATGACCTCGTCGGTTTTGTCGGGAAAAGTTTTTTTTGAAAGTCTGTAATCAAAAAAATCTGCAGGTCTCGGAATAATTAAAAGATATAATTTTATACCGTTCTTTTCGCAGTAACCGTTAAATTTGTTCAGATTATCAGCGTAAACCTTCAGAACATCTTCCTTTTTGCCGCCGAAACCGCCCAAACCCCAGTATCCGTTTTTGTACATCAGATTACCTTTTTTATACATCGTAACGGTGCCGTTTGAGTAGTAATTTGAATTAAGATGATATTTGAGAAACATATTGAGTTTCTGGAATAACTCTCTTGTGTTAAATCTGTCGTTAAACCAATTTTCAAAATCCCTGCCGAAAGTATAATTCAGAGATACTCCCCCACGTATATCCGTAACAGTAAGAGATGCAGGTTCCGCAAGTTTTCTGTTCTCAAGTTTTGATATTTTATCGCCGTTAATATGACTTATCGGAACAAAAAGGAGTGCAAAAAATACAAAAAGAAAAACAATATCTGTTCTTGACTGATTTTTCAGGGTTTTGAAATCCGCAAGCCAGTCTGAAATTTTATACATTATCAAAAATAACAAAAAAATTACAATAATAAACATATCAATTTTAAAACTGTAACTTCTTGCGGTCTTAACAAGGTATAAACTGTTAAGCAGTCCCGTAAAAAATATTGTCAGAAATATTGAAATTATTACTCTTTTTTTCATTTTATTCCTTTTTTGATAATTTTATCATGAAAAATTTTTCAGTAAATTTAATATTGATAAAGAATTTAACAAAACGGTATTGAAAAAAATACCAAAGAATATTAATATTGTTCTGTTACAAAACACAGGAAAGGAAAATATATGTGCTTTTTATGTGAAAAATTAAAAGAATACCAGTTGACCATTATGGCGGTGGTTTTGGCAATCGGTATAATTCTTGCATCTTTTGTGGGTACAAAAAATATTTCACAAAAAGGAATTTACATGACAGGTTCTGCCGAAGAAATTGTCAGATCGGATTCTGCAACATGGATAATAACTTTAAATACGAGAAACAAAACATTGTCAGAAGCGTATAAAACAATACAGAAACAAATTCCGACAGTTAAAAATTATCTTACCGAAAACGGAATTGATGAAAAAAATATATCTTTTGAACCCGCAAGTTACTGGACTTCAAACGTCAGACTCCCGAACGGAAATGTTACGGACGATATTGCGGCATATAATTATTCGCAGAATATTACCGTAAAATCAGATGATGTTGAAAAAATAAAAGAACTTTCAACCGATATTCAGAAATTAACGGAACAAAATATTACTTTAAACTCACAAATGCCCGAATATCAGTATTCAAAATTACCCGAACTGAAAGTAAAACTCCTTGAAGCGGCATCTCAGGACGCTAAACAGAGAGCAAATGCAACTCTGAAAATAAACAACAACAAAACGGGAAAAATCCTTTCCGTCAAAACGGGAGTTTTTCAGATTACTTCTCCCGAATCAAATAACGTAAGCGATATGGGTATATTTGATTCAAATTCTATTGAAAAGAAAGTTACGGCTGTTGTAAACGTAACTTACGAAATCAGATAAAAATTTGTAAATTTTTTCATTTAAGAGAAGATTTTTAATCTTCTCTTTTTTATATTATATTTATTACAGACAGGTATTTTATAAATTCAAGGAGTAATAAATTATGGCAAAAGACAGCAGTTTTGATATTGTTTCGGAATTTGACAGACAGGAGCTGGTTAATGCGGTTGACCAGACAAAAAGAGATGTTGTATCAAGATATGACCTGAAAGACAGCAATTCGGAAGTTGATTTGGACGCAGACAAAACCATAACGATAACGACAACCGATGATATGAAATTAAGAAGTATTATTGATATTTTGCAGTCAAAACTGGTCAAAATAAACATAAATATAAGAATTCTTGACCCTCAGCCGAAAGAAAATGCACTCGGCGGAAAATTAAGACAGGTTTTTAATCTCAAAAAAGGTTTGAATATTGACCTTGCAAAGAAAATAGTTGCCGATATAAAAGCATCAAAAATTAAAGTTCAGGCGGCTATTCAGGGGGACAGCGTAAGAGTTTCGGGCAAAAGCAAAGACGACCTTCAGGATATAATTAAGCTCGTCAGGGAAAAAGAATCGGAATATGATATTCCTCTCCAGTTTACAAATTACAGATAATGAAATAAAAAAATAATAACAAAACAGGGCTTTACACGTTATGTTAAAGTCCTGTTTCTGTTTACGGTGATTTGCATTAAACAAAATATTTTAAACAGGAAGTATAACAGATACTGTTGATATGAAATCTTTGGTATTAATTTTGATTTTGCCGTTATGAGCTTCAATAATTTTTGAACTTAAATACAAACCGTTGTCAAAACCAAACCTGTCGTGAATATTTACTGAACTGTTTAATTCTTTAAAAAATTTTCTTTTCGGAGCATTAAAACAACCCGAAATTTTAATCACCACTTCCGATTTATGCTGTTCTCCGCTTAAATATAACTGCGTATTTGAGGCTCCGTTGTTTGAATGGTACAGAACGGTAGTTATAACCTGCTTTAAAAGATTTTCATCAGCCAAAAATTCAAAATTGTTCTTATACTCAAGAC
Organism: Isotricha sp. YL-2021b; assembly: GCA_023805745.1. Classification (NCBI taxonomy): domain Eukaryota; phylum Ciliophora; class Litostomatea; order Vestibuliferida; family Isotrichidae; genus Isotricha; species Isotricha sp. YL-2021b. The sequence continues at coordinate 3,912 of JAJJKW010001628.1, read as the reverse complement.
AAAGAGTGTTATTTCTTGATTTTAAAAAGTTTTTTCCGTCATTTTTAATTGTTTCCAGAAAAGTTTTTATATTTATCTTCTGTTTTTGGGGGATAATAGGGTTTTCGTTTATATCAATTTCGCAAATGGTATTTTTAAGCATTCTGAAAATGTTTTCGGTTGAATTTTCAAGTTCGTCGAGAATTTCTCCGTTATTTTTTACCGATTTTAAAAGTCTGACACCTATTGATTGTGCAAAAATTGCCGTTTTTAATTCGTGCTTTAAAAAATTTCTGATTCTTTCAAGACAGGTATTTGACATCTCTGATTTTGTTTTATCTCTGATAATCAGCAAATATCCGTCAGGTTTTTTGGAATCGGTGAATATTTTTGAAATGGTTACATCTGCTTTTATTGTTTTTTGTCCGAATTTAATTGATTTTTTCACTTCTCCCGAATTGGTTCCCATGTTTTTAATGTTAATCCTTAAAAGTTTTGAAATATCTGCAGAATGGTCTATAAGTCTTGAATTTGTTGATTTAACTCTTAAATTGCAGTCTGTGATAATATAAATATCTTTTGAAAACCTGAAGATTGTTTCAATAACCGAAACAAGATAATTTTTTTCGTATTGTTGTTCGTAATCAATACCGTTTACAAATTTTTCCGTTAATATGCAGTTTAACATTAACAGCCTCGCCTTTCCTTTTGAATTAATGCCATGTTATATGCAGTTACGTCAAAAGTATATTAGACAGTCGGGCAATATTTATTCCTTAACGCCGCCCTGCATTATATCGTTTATAAAATATTTTCTTCCTGCCAAAAACAGGGCTATTACGGGAATACAGCAAATTACGCAGTAGGCACACAACTCTCCCCACATTATAACTTCTCTGTAACCTGCTTTAAGCTGTGCAAGTCCGACGGGCAAAGTTCTCATAAAATCCGAAGACGTTACAATCAGAGGCCACATAAATGCGTTCCATGTTGTTATAAACGTAAAAATTCCGAGTGTGGTTACAGCAGGAGCCGCAAGAGGAAGTGCCGTTCTCCAGAAAATTCCGAAAGTTCCGCAGCCGTCAATTTTTGCCGCATCTTCAATTTCTTTCGGAAGCATTCTGAACCACTGACGCATCATAAAAACCCCAAATCCGCCGAACATACCCGGAATTATCATCGCCTGATATGTGTCAGTCCAATTCAGCGTTCTCATCAGGAAAAACAAAGGAATTATATTAACCTGCGGCGGTATCATCATTGTTATAAGAACAATTATAAAAAGCCCTTCTCTGTACTTAAAATTCAGTCTTGCAAAAGCGTATCCGGCAAGTGCCGAAATTATAACCTGTCCGACGGTTGTAACGGAAGCAATTATAAGACTGTTCAGGAAATACTGTTTCAGCGGAATTGCCGAAAATATATTTTTGTAATTCTCAAAATTAATTTCAGAAGGAATGAATTTGGGAGGATAAGAAAAAATCTGTTCTTCTCCCGACAAAGACATTGTCAGCATAAAAACAAACGGCATTACCATAAGTAACGCTCCCGCAAGCAGGAGCGTATAACAGAAAATTTTGTAATAGTAACTGTTTTTCATAATTTTATTTGACTGTTCTTAAATATGCATAGTAATCATTTTGGGGGTATTTATCCGCCTTTGCAATAAGCTGTTCTTTTGTCAGAAAATTCATATGGTATGCAATTTCTTCAAGGCAGGCAATTTTAATACCCTGATTGTCTTCAATCGTCTGAACATACTGACTTGCCTGAATCATGGATTTATGGGTTCCTGTATCAAGCCATGCAAAACCTCTTGCAAGTTTTACGACGGACAAATTGCCGTTTTCAAGGTATATTTTGTTCAAATCCGTAATTTCAAGCTCGCCTCTTGCAGAAGGTTTCAGATTTTTTGCATATTCAACGACTTTGTTATCGTAGAAATACAAACCTGTTACGGCATAATTTGATTTTGGCTTTTCGGGTTTTTCTTCAAGCGAAACAGCTTTTCCCTGCTGGTTAAATTCGACAACTCCAAATCTTTCGGGGTCTTTAACCTGATAGCCGAAAACAATTGCTCCGCCCTGTTCGGTGGTTTTTCTGTTGGCTCTCCTTAACGTTCCCGAAAATCCTACGCCGTAAAAAATGTTATCGCCCAAAATCAGTGTTACGCAGTCATCTCCGATAAAATCTTCACCCAGAATGAATGCCTGTGCAAGTCCGTCAGGTGATGGCTGTTCGACGTAACTTAATTTTATACCGAATTCAGAACCGTTTCCGAGCAGTTTTTTGAAATTCGGCAAATCCTGAGGGGTTGAAATAATAAGAATATCTTTTATTCCCGCAAGCAAAAGGGTTGAAAGCGGATAATAAATCATAGGTTTGTCATAGATAGGGAGTAACTGTTTTGAAACTGTTATTGTTGACGGATAAAGCCTTGTTCCTGCTCCGCCTGCCAGAATTATTCCTTTCATTATTCACCTCTTAATTTCATATAATCTTTTAATGCAGCTTTCCACGTTCTGCAGATGTTGTCGTTATACATTACGCTGTTTGCGGGTCTTTTTGCCGGACGGGGAAATTCGTCGGTTGTGCAGGGCTTCAGATTAACTTTTAATCCCGCAATTTCAAATATTTCTTTTGCAAAACCGTACCATGTCGTTTTTCCGCTTCCGCAGACGTGGTATATTCCAAACGGCGCTTCTTCGGTCAAAAGTGTGATTATACCGTCTGAAAGCTCCTGTGTCCAAGTAGGACAGCCGGTCTGGTCATCAACAACTTTCAGTTCGGGTTTGTCTGCAAGAGATAACATTGTTTCAACAAAATTTTTGCCGTGAAGACCGTACAGCCAGCTTGTTCTTGTTATGTAAAATTTCTTACAGTATTTCTTTATTGCTTCTTCACCCTTTAATTTTGTCAGACCGTAGGTATTTATCGGGCATGGCTTGTCGTAAGGCTCGTAAACACCTTTTTTTGTTCCGTCAAAAACGTAATCTGTTGATATGTAAACAATTGTAATGTCTTTTTCCGCACAGATTTTTGCAAGATTTTCCGTTCCCGTTGAATTAATTTTTTCGGCAATTTCGGGTTCTTCTTCCGCTTTGTCAACGTTCGTGTATGCGGCACAGTGAATTACAATATCAGGGGCAGCTTCATCAATAAACGCTTTTGCCGATTTAAAATCGGTTATATCCATATTGTTTATATCTGTTTCTATTGTTTCAAATCCTGCATCTTCAAGGGAAGGACACAAATCATGTCCTAACATTCCTTTAGCGCCTGTAACCAAAACTTTTTTCATTGCTTCTCCTATAATAAATCCGTTACATCTTTTAAAAACGGCTGTTTTGTATCTTTTTCGCTCAGTCTGGGCTCAAAATCAATACCCCATTTAACACCGATATCAGGGTCATTCCATCTTATTCCCCTGTCGTTTTCACGTGAATATTCGTTTGATACCTTGTATAAAAATTCGGCTTCATCGCTTAATACAACAAACCCATGCGCAAATCCTTCGGGAAGGTAGAGCATTTGTTTGTTTTCTTCGCTTAAAACTCTTTTTACCCACTTGCCGAAAGTTTTTGAACCTTTTCTTATGTCAACGGCAACATCAAGTATAGAGCCTCTGACACATCTGACCAGTTTTGCCTGCTGTTTTGGTGCTGACTGATAATGAAGTCCTCTCAAAACCCCTTTTACGGATTTTGAATGATTATCCTGATTAAACTCGTCTTTTATTCCGTTTTCAACAAATACGGATTTTTTGTAAGTTTCCGAAAAGAAACCTCTGTCATCTCCGAAAACATCGGGAGTAACGAGTATTACGTCTTCTATTTCCGTTTTTTCAAATTTAAATCCCATTTATATACCTCTTTCAGCTTTATTATAGCTGATATTTGTTTTTATGCAAATAATTCAGAAATTATTTACTTT